>VDFB02105154.1:0-20288 GCA_007258455.2 Sequoia sempervirens | reverse complement strand
ATATCACTAGTTGTTTTGAGCTAATCCAAACACATTTTTTTGTGTAAGTTGTTGCTATGTCCTTATATTTAAGGGCATTCAATTGCATGCATGTCATGTCCTCTCATATATGAATATCCTCTCATTCTATAGTATTCAAGAAGCATTTACTATAAGAATATTTCAAATTAGTGCACTAAAATGAATCAGAACTTACACAATCATCCTAGGAGCATTTGCACAACCAAAGCTTGTTGTCTTCAATCATTGGCATTATTGTGAATTCAATCCTTTCTTGAGGATTGACTTTAGAGAACTTGTGTTCCTAACAATTTGGCAATCCTCTAAAGGTATTTTTAATATCGCCAGTCCTTAGAGCCAAAAAAACATCACTAAATTCAATGAACCAAAGAGTAGAGGCATGCACATTACAAGAGCAAATCCACATGACAAAATATAGATCCAAATATGTGAAAGTGATCCAAAAGCATGGGCTTTACCCAAAATAGGGTGTAAATCTTACACAAAATCTAAGGTGAGACACAAATAAAGAGGACCTTTGCTAAGACCTCCAAATTCTAAAATCTTTGTCAAAGTTGGGCACTATTGAACCTAGAGCTAGGTGTCATTAACATTCTTCATATTTACTTTCCTATACAAATTTTTAATTATGATATTATCCCTATCATAGCTCGTCGTTGTTTAGTCTAGGTTAATTAATGTTTATGTGTATGCGTCTTATTTGATTACCCTAAATTAAGCTTAGGGAAAACTTATTTTCCTTTAACTTTTTGGTGAACCCCTCTGGTCCTACACCACCCTAGAGTTTTTCTCTAGAGTTTCAGCTTCATTTTTTTAAGATTTTTCATATTTGTATTTTTTGTTGCATCATCTTATTTTATATACTAGTAAGGTTTTGTGTGCCTTTCATTTACTTGTCTTTTTTTAGGTTTTAAGTTTCATCATTTGCTACTCTTTTGCCCACCTAAACAACCCTTGGTTATACTCTTAGGGTTTCATTTTTTACATCTAATATATTATTGATATTTCTTATTTATGAATTTGAAAGTGCATTTTTTAGTTTTAGCTTCCTACTTTTTTGTTTATACCATGAGCTACTTACAATCATAATCTTTCATCGAGGAGTGCTCTTCAAACCCTAGCATGGCCATTGAATACAATGAGATTGAGGTTTTTTATGCGTGTATTAAGATTGTCAAGATTATGATCATGATGTTCGTGGAGCCAAACAGTATTTTACAAATGAGCTTGCTAGTTTGGTTAAGTCTGAAAATCCAACACAACTAACTAATATAATTCACAATGTGTTCATCAATAAGATATTTGGATTAGAGATCTTGCAAGTTGTTGGTATTAAAATTGCTTCATCTATTATGGCTAGTCATCTACTGACTTCCCCTCCTCTGTCGCTGAAACATCTTCTACCATCATTCCTTCCACCACCACTACTCATCCCCCATCCCCCATAGTGGCTCCCTACTTATACTAGTGTACCCTAGCTTCCCTACTTATACTAGTGTACCCCTACATGGTGTTCATCACGTATTTGCCTTCCCTCCTCCTTGTGGACTTCCCCCAACTATACAACTCTTGAAATGTCTATAGATCACATATGATTTATCGCACCTATGTGCTTATTTTTTCCACCACTACCCAACCAATCATCACCCCTCTTAGCTGATCCATTCTTACATGTACTACTTTATTCCATGTTATGTTATATCTCATTTTATCCTCCCATCCATGCTCATGCATTTCTTTTGCATTATCATTCTTCATCCATGCCTCTTTCCCAACCTATCACCACTTCCATCTCTTACCTCTCATATGCATTCTTATACACACCATTGTGACCCCCAACCTTCACAAGTTTCCCTCCAATTTTCTATCCTAGATGCACTAATTCACAAGATAAATCAAGTAGAAAAGAGAGTGGATGTTGAACCAAATGGACAATATAGTGAAAAGTTTAAGGATGATAGATATACACCACTATCATATTAAATTATTATGTGCCCTATCCTTATGTTCTTTTGACACATCCTAATAAAATCAACTTCTAAGACACATGGAGTCCCATTGTAATTTGAACTAGGGTGGAAACTTGTCAATATAATGTTTCATTTTTATTGTGTGTGCGCACATAAACAATTTAAGATGTTGATAACTGATGAATTTGATTTTATTTCACTTTATTAAAGTATATGTGTGTGAATGTGATATGACTAACCTAAACTAATCTCCATTTCATGAATTATGTGCAAGGAATAATTATTCACTTTGTAGGCATCAAGAGGCAAGGCAATGCAAGTTTTGTGCCTTTGCTAAGGAGGAAGGATCCTAATGCCAAATTCATGTCAAATTGTTCAAATATAAGAGGTTCAACTAATATCTAACTGACATATACTTGTGGATTTACCAATGGTTAGAGTCTAGATGTCTTATTAGTATGTATGTTTAGGACACAAAAGGTCTATTCAATACACATTCATTGGTGGTTATTATATAATTTATTATTTATAATAATCTAATCTTTAAATAATACTTCTTAGCAAATATGTGATATTTAGTTATATGAGTAATATGCATACATGTATGTATGTATGTATGTATGTATGTATGTATGTATATTAAAATCATCAATTAATTAATTGCATACATACATACATATATGTGTGTTTTAATTACTATCATTATATAACTGATAATTTTAACCTATATACATTGTACATACTCTAAAAAAAACTACCTAAAGTGACTCAACTTTCCTCTTAAATATGTAGTACATGTAGTGTATAATTCACTCCAAACCCTCTAGAATGAATCTACACTAGCATATATATTTAATAATATATATAAAATATGTCAAGAGATATCCTTCTACGATAAATCTATTGCTTTTATGTGAGATCGATTAAAAATAGGCACCTAGAAGGATACCTCTGATGTATTTTATATATATTATTAAATATATATAATAACATTTCTTGACAATGAACATTAAATAATTTGGGGTTAGGGTTAAGGTTAGCGTTAAGGTTAGATTTAAGGTTAGAGATAGATTTAGAATTAAAATTGATGTTATTTTTAGGGTTAGGGTTTTAGTTATAAATAGTGTTAGAACTACAATTGGAATTAGTGTTAGAGTTAGGGTAAAGGTATGGGTTAGGGTTAGGGTAAGGGTTAGGGTTAGGATTAGAATTGGAATTGTAATTAGTGTTACTATTAATGTTAAGGTTACAAATAGAATTAGAGTTAGGGTTGAGACTAGAATTAGTGAATGGTGCAGTCAAGATTAGAGTTAAATATACAATTAATGTTAGAGTTAGGTTTAGGTTTAGGGTAACAATTAGGGTTAGAATTAGAGATAGGGTTAGGGTTAGAATTAGAATTAGTTCTAGGGTTAGGTTTAGGTTTAGGATTATAGTTGGGTTTAGGGTTAGGGTTAGAGATCAAATTAGAGTTATGGTTGGGGTTTGGGTTAGGGTTAAGGTTAGGATTATTAATATCATTATAATTAGGGTTCTTAGATAAATCTTTGAGTTACACTTATAATTACAGGTAGAGTTAGGATGAAGGTTACAATTTGGGTCAGGGTTAAGGTTAGAGTCATAATTAGAGTTAGGGTTGTGGGTAAGGTTAAGGTTAAGGTTAGTGTTAGGGTTGGGATTAGGGTTAAGGTTAGAGATAGAATTATAGTTATGTGTAGGATTAGGGTTACAATAATAAATAAAATTAGGGTTAGGGTAGGGTTAGGGTTATATTTAAGGTTATGGTTATTCTTAGGAAAAGGGTTACAATTAGGGATATGGCTATGGTTAGGTTGGGTTATAGTTAGGGACGGGGCTATGGTTTGGGTAAGGGTAAGGTTAAAATTAAAATTAGTGTCAAGATTAAGGTTAGGGTTGTGATTAGAGATTGAATTAGGGTTAGGGTTAGGGTTAAGGTTGGGATTATGATTAGGGTTAAGGCAAGGGTTGGGGTTAAGGTTAGGATTATGATTTTTAGTGTTATAATTAGATATAGAATTATGGTTAGGGTTTGGGTTATGATTATAATTCAAGTTAGTTTTATGGTTAGAATTACAATTGGGGTTAATATTAGCATAAGGGTTAGGATTAGGTTTAGGGTTAGGCTTGAAGATATAATTATGGTCAAGGGTAGGGTTACGGTTAATATTAGAATTAGAGATATAATTAGGATTAGGGTTTGGGTTAGGATTACAATTACGATTAGGATAAGGGTTACAATTAGGGATGGGGTTAGGATTAGGGTTATAAAGAGAATTAGAGATTGAATTAGGGTTAGAGTTAGGGTGGAGCTAGGGCTAAGGTAGAGTTAGGGTTGGGGTTAGGGTACAATTAGGGTTAGGTTTAGGGTTGCAATTATCATTAAGGTTAAGGCTAGGGTAAGGGTTAGGATTAGGTTTAGGGTTAGCATTAGAGATATAATTATGGTTAGGATAGGGTTAGGGTTAATGTTAGGATTAGAGATAGAATTAGGGTTAGGGTTATGATTATGATCAGGGTTACAATTAGGATAGGGTTAAATCTAGGGTTAGAGAGAATTAGGGTAAGTGTATGGGTTACAAATAGAGATTAAATTAGGGTTAGGGTTAGTATTATGATTAGGCTTAAGGTTGGGGTTAATATCAGGGTTCATGTTATATTAGAGATAGAATTGGTGTTAAGGTAAGGGTTATGGTTATTTAAGTGTTAGGTTGAGGGTTAGAATTATGATTAGGGTTAATGTTAGGTTTAGGCTTAGGCTTAGGCTTAGGGTTAAAGTTAGAGTTAGGGCTACAATTAGAGTTAGGATTGGGGATAGGGTTATGGTTAAGGTTAGGGATAGGATTGGGGTTAGGATTAGAGTTAGATATGGATTATACTTAGAGTTAGGATTAGGGTTAGATTCAAGGTTAGGTGTAAGGTTAGTGTTAGGGTTAGGGTTAGGGTTTTGTGTTAGGTTTAGCTTTAGGGTTAATATTAGGGTTAGGGTTATAGTTATGATAATATAATAATAATAAAATTATAATCATAAACATAATACAACCTAGTTGTAATTGAAACCTAACCCTAATTGAATCATAATCTTAACCTTGATTCCTAATTAAATCGTAACTCTAATTGAACCTTAACCCTAACCCTTACCCTAATTAAACCTTAACCCTTACATTTACCCTAATTGAACCCTAACCATAACACCAATCAAACTATATCCGTAATTGAAACCTAACGCTAATCCTAACCCTAATTGTACCCTAACTATAACTAAGACCTAACCCTACTTGAACCATAACCCTAATCTTAAACCTTGATTGAATTGCAACTCTTATTGAACCCTAACCCTAACAATAACACTAATCCTTACCCTGATTGAGCCCAACCCCTAATCATAACCTTAACCCTAATTGGACCCTTATTAAATTTATCAATAATTGAACCCTAACCTTGATCTTCACCCTAATCCTATTTGAACCCCAACCCTAACCCTAACCCCAATATTTATCATAAAATCTAACCCTAATCCAAAATGAACCCTAACCCTAACCCTAAGTGAATAATTATCCTTATTGAAGTCTAACCCTAACCTTGATTAAAATGTAACCCTAATTTAACCCTAACCCTTATTGAACCCAAATCCTAACCATTATTAAATTAAAAACCTATCCCTAACCCTAATTATATATAACCATAACCCTAACAATAACTCTATCCTGAATTCTAACCTCCACTCTAACATTAACTCTAATCGTGATTCTAACTCTAATTCTAACATTTGCCCTAAGCATAACTCTAAACCTTAATCTAAGCTTAACTGTAATCCCAATTGTAACCTTAATTGTATCCATAATTTAAACCCTATATAATTCCAAGCCTAACCTTGCTTGAACCTAATTTTTATTTAACCTAACTCTAACTCTAACCCTAACCCTTACCTCATCCCTCACCATAACCCTAATTCTAACATTAAGCCTATTTCTAACCCTAATTTTAAATATAACTCTAATTTTAATTTTAATCTTAACCTTAATCCTAATTCTAACCCAAACCCTAACCCTAACCCTAATCCTGACCTTAAGCCATAACCATAATTCTAATTGTAACCCTTAATCTAAGCCTAACTCAAACTAATTCTAGGCATAATTTTAACAATAAACTTTACTGTAGCCTAATTATAACTCTCATTCTACATCTAACCTTGCTTGTAACCATCACTCTAACCCTAATCCTAATCCTAAATATAGCCAAAATCTTAATTCTAACTCTAACCCTTAATCTAAGGTTGAATTTAATCCTAATTATACAAAAGATTGTTCATGTTACATTATCTCTCCTAATAAAATAGATATACATAGATAAAAGTTTTACATATTTTTATGTACACCAAAATTTCATTCTTTCACTTTAGAATTTCTTCATGTCATAATTTTTTCTATTTTAACAATTTATCTAAATATAGAAAATGTCAAAAGTGTTGTTTGTTTAGTTCATTTATTGTTCATTTGTAATTGGTTAATTTTTTTATAGAAATTATGAATCTGAGCATTGCTACTGAAATTATTCAACATTATTTATTTTTCCTTTTATTTAAAATCTCTACTTAGTGCATATTTTGGTTGCATAAATATGACATCACATGTATGTAAGATGATCCTTGCCTCATCATTAGGAGCTTTATTTGTGAGTGTTAAAAGGGTTAAGAAATATATAATTTTGTATATGAGAGTATTGGTTTAGGTTTGGGTTAATGAACATATTAAAAGAATTAAATTATATAATTGAGTTATATGTTAAAGATGTTTAAGGTAATGTGATAAGAAAGAGAAGGTATGCACTTTTCTCTTCTATAATTTATTACACAAAGAATTGAACTAAAGTGGAAGAAGAAGGTACATATGGGACTATAGATGTTGATCTAGGATCATTTATATTTTATTCTCACTTTTATATATACAAATGTGCATGATAATTTTCATTCTCAGCCACATATATGCAAATATGTGTAGGAAGTTCCCATTCTCCCTCACATATATGCAAATGTGAATGAAAGTTCCATTATACCTTACAACTCTAAACTACACGAAAGTTTTTAGTCTCCCTCACATATATGCAAATGTGAATGAAAGTTCCATTATACCTTACAACTCTAAACTACACGAAAGTTTTTAGTCTCCCTCACGTATATGCAAATGTGCACAAAAGATCCAACCAAAGACATAAACACAAGCATGACATCAACACCATGAGTGGAAAAGACTAAGGCAAGGGCTAAATGAGCCTAAAAACATACTAGGGGACATAGACACCAAAGCATGTCCAAAACATAATGTTGAATTGCAAGCATATGAAATTTTCTATGTTACAATTTTTCACTTAACTTGCATATATGTTAATCAATGTTTGATGCCACCGCCCCTCCCCCTCCATCTACAACATCTACAAGTTTGTAGGAACTTTTTACTCAACTTGCATATATACAATCTTACATGAAAGTTCCCATTCTCCCTCATAGCTGCAATATTGTGTGAAAGTTCTCATTCCCCCTCACATATATGCAAATGCACATGAAATTTTTCATTCTATCTCATATCTATAAATGCATTTGCATGTCAAATTTTAGCTCAATGGTAATGAAGATTATAAAGTGTAGAAGGAAGAATGACATGCATTTACATGTCAAATTTTAGCTCAATAGTAATAAAAATATATAAAGGAAGTCTAGAAGGAATGATGATGCATATTGACATGTCAATTTTTCATATGCATTTATGGGCGTCGATTAGCATGCTTTTGCCAATGCTCCTATGAGACAACCACCTCAAAGCTCTATGAAGCCATTGCCACTTTGGAGATTCATTGCTTTAATTATTTTGATCAGCTTTGAGTGGCTTAGTTGTGCCACCAAAATAAGTTGTGGATGCACACACAACAAGGGGAGCTCAAATTAAAGCTCGACTTCATTAGTTCAAGATAAGAAAAAAGGTCTCTAAAGATTTTCTTTAGGCCTTACATTCCCACCATTCCTCTCAAGCCATTAAGCAAATCAAGGAGAGGCATTCTCAAGGCTTTTGTTTGGAATTATGAGTAAGTTTTTGTTGGTCAAGATTACACCTCGATCCAGTCTGCTACTCTACAACAATGCCTTACGATGGTTCCTTGCTAGGATATGTGAACAACTTCTCATGAAAAATGATCTTCACGAGGTTGTTTTCTTTATGTCTAATGACAAAGCTCTTGGTCTTGATGGTTTCCCTTTTGAATTTTACAAAGCTTTTGGAACACTATGGACAATGACTTTCACAAGGTTTATTTTGAAGCCTTTCATTCCAAGTCTTTTATTAACAAGGGAAACATTAAATTCATACATAAACCTAGAGATTCGAAAGATATTTACAATTTGAGGCCTATCACCCTTCTGAATGTCTTTTATAGAATTATTGTTAAAGCACTAGCTCTTAAGTTTCAACCTATGCTTCTACAATTAATTCATCTCAAGCAAATTGATTCATGAAATTTAGATTTATTATTAATAACATTATTGTTGCTTGGGAAGGCATGAAATGGGCTCAATGTTCACAATAACCTACCACTTTCATTAAGATTGATTTTTCCAAAGCCTACAATCGTATTGAATGGTCATTTATCCTTGCCATGCTTTAGGCTCTTGGATTTGGTTTGTGATTCATTCAGTCTATGCAAATGTTATTTGCAGATGCCTCAACTTGCATTACTATTAATGGCCAACAATCTCAACCTTTTGGGCTCTTCCATCCTATTCGTTGAGGCTATCCTCTCGTTATGTCTCTCTTTGTGCTCACAACTAAAGGTTTTGGATATCTGTTAGCCCATGGAGTTTCTCATTCGATGGATAAGGGGATTTCTCTTCTCGATTCTCACTGCCAATTGGTCAATGACCATTTTGTCAATGATTCTTTTGTCATGCTTATTGAGGATGAGAATAATATTAAGTACTTCATTGTTTTGATATTTTTTTACCTTGCTTCTAGTTGAATATATAGTGGTAGAAGACTCAATGCTATAAGCAGTCTATTCTCCCCAAGCTAGGCTAATTACATAATTTTGTTTGGAAATGGATCAAGCCTAGGGAGATTTTCCACTTTCTAGACATACCCTTGCTTTTCAAGCTTCTTCTTCTACTCTTTGGTAGGCGGTTGTTGATAGGATTGAAAAAACTCAGCTATTAGATAACCAAGCCTCTTTCCTTGGCTGGTAAGTTCCAAATTTTTGGCTGCCACACATGTTCATTATTCCTCTTGTTGGGTGCCAATGTGCAATGGGGAAAGAATAAGGTTTTGGGAGGACCCTTGGATGTGACCTCTATTATTGAATCACGTAAAAGCTTCTTTGGAAATAAAGATGTTGATTATGGTGGTGAATGATGGTGATAATTAGATAATTTTGGTTGGAAATGGATTGAGCATGGGGAGGTTTTCCACGTTCTAGACATACCCTTTGCTTTTTAAGCTTCTTCTACTCTTTGGTAGGTGGTTGTTGCTAGGATTGAAAAAAAACTCAACTATTGGATAACCAAGCCTTTTTCCTTGGTTGGTAAGTTCCAAATATGCTCCAATTTTTTGGCTACCACACATGTTCATTATTCCTCTTGTTGGGTGCTAATGTGCAATGGGGAAAGAATAAGGTTTTGGGAGGACCCTTGGATGTGACCTCTATTATTGAATTATGTAAAAGCTTCTTTGGAAATAAAGTTGTTGATTATTGTGATGAGTAGTGCCAAGTCTTGGAAAGCTACGATGAATGCTCCCCTCGTTTGGATTATCTTTCTCAGTTGGACTCCTTGTTGTAAATCTTCCATATCCCCCACACCATGGATATGGATGTTTTAGTGTGGGTAGGAACCTCTTCTAGATGCTTATTGGTTGCTTTCAAAATCTCTCATCTTTTGGATCAAACTTCCCATCCCTCTAGGTTTAACATTTGGTTTCCCCATTTGATCCCTAAGATCATTTTTTTTCTAGTTACTTACCCAAAAATAAAATTCTTACTTTGGATAACCTTGTCAAAAGAGGCTTTGCTTTGCCCAATAGGTGTTGTTTATATGAATTTGTTGAAAGATCATTTATTCACTTGTCGAGTTGTTCCTTTTATTGGGAAATCTAGGATTTGTTGCTTTGCCTTTTCAATGTGGCCTAGGTGTTGCCCAATAGTATGAGAGACCTTTGTGAGCAATGGTTTTCCCCTCACCATAATCCATCCCTTCTAATCTTATGAAAGTTAGTGAACCCCAATCTTGTATGGGGAATTTGGAAGTTGTGTAACAAGAAAAAATTTAGAGAGCAAAAAGCAAAAAATTTCTAAGTGTTTAAATAATTAGTTATGCTATAAAAGAAAAAATTTATATGGTGGCCAAGGTGAACCCCATGTCCTCATCTTCCATAAATGTGTCCAAGATTGAACATGATGTGGCTTAAGGCTTGGTTTCTTAAGTGCAATCTTTATCCTAATTATGGGGACGAAGGTCCAAAGATGCAACAACTTTTGGTCGTCCCCCACCATCATAGTATAAACTAAACTTCGATGGAGTAACTAAAGGTAATCCTAGCTCAATTGGTGGCGAAGGTTTGAGAGATGATAATGGGAACCTTATATTTGCCTATACTATTAATCTTGGATCTTAGACTAGCCATTATGCAAACACTGTGGCGGTGTATCATACCTTGAGGATGGTACAAAATAGAGATATCCATTCCCTTATCATTAAAGGTGATTCTATGAATATTATCAATTGGCTAAATAGATAAAGCCAACCTAGTTGGACTGATGATTTTATGATAAGAGACTCCCTAGACATCATTGGTAGGTTAAAAAAAATCAAGATTGTTCATGTTTATAGGTAGGCCAATGGGATGGTTGATAGATTGGCCAATTAGGGGGTTAAAAATAAAGGGCTAAGGAGTTGGAATCATGATTTCCTCCATTAAAATAATTTAGATGAACTTTCATTATCACAATAATCATCACTTGTTCATAACTTCAAGTGGGTTATTACTCTTCACTAAGGCAAAGCCATGTCGATATTGCTAGTTTTTGACTCATAGTTAGCATCATTTTACTAGAAAGTTGGAATGGGAATGGGAAAGTAGGTTGAGGAAAGGGATAGCTGAGATTTGGTGGGGTAATTTTCTCTATGCTATTGTGAACATGAGAGACGATAAAAACACGGTCGAGTTGCTTAGCTACAACAATTTCAAACATAATCTAAAAATTTGGAAAATTGTCAAGAACAAGGTTGGATCAATTCATTGAAAGGTTGAATTGATATGATACTTCCAAAAAGGTTAGTCTTCATGGCATGGCATTTAAGGTGAAGAGTTGATTACAAAGGCTACAAGTTCATCTACTAAGGGAGCAAAAAAATTTATGGATTGACGAGTTGGAGATGATGTTATCTCCTCATTCTTGAAGCTAGGAAAGGAGTTGATGAAACTCCATTTTGGTCATGCATGAAGTTCATTGAAGCACGCCTTGGAGGAAATTGCTTTATGCATAATGAGACATGTCACCCTAGAGGGTTGATTCAAGTCCTTGTATTCCTACCACTTTGGTCTATTAAATCACTTTAGACATAGGAAATTGGTGTCTTTTCTTTTTTATATTTTCTCTCTAGTATTGTGAAGATCAACCTATGTGAGAATCATACATGGTTCATTGCAAAGCAAAAAACTAACAAGGAATCACACTCATGTTGTGTCGAAGGACGTGATCCTACTCAAAAGAAGGATATTGAGTCTTGATGCCCACTTATAATGGCAAACAAAGGCCTAGAGATTGTCAGGGAGCTCAATGAGAAGTTATTGGTCCTCTTTTATGCTCTCAAATTTCTTGGAAACATGAGAAGCATACAAAGATTGAAAAAACCCCTTTGAAAACCCTATCCCCAATCTTCAACTAGTGAAGACATGGTTTAATTTGAGCACCCCAAACTATGTGAATATCAACAACTTACTTATATTGTTGGAGTTGGGCCACTCTCAATTGTAGAGTAAGCAAAAATGGTTGCTCTTCTAGCTTGGTGGAGGCATGACAAAGCTTCAAGTTAGTGGTTTCATATGATCAACAACAGAAAAGAAAAGTGTAGGTTGTAGCCTATATATGTGTAAACAATGGTAAGTATGCTTGATGACATCATTGCACCATTGAATTCAGCTATTTGAAAAAAGGTGGCTGATAAAAAACACCTTGGCTTATAAGTGCACAACGTTTCTATGCAACTACAGCATAATATTTGCTTAGATAAAGCATCAGTACAAGACCATTAAAAAGATACGCATTCTAGAGGAGGGTCCAAGTGTGTTTGTGGGTAAGCATCAACTATCAAAAAACTTATAATAAGCACCAAAAATGAAGAGTAGGATAACTTAGTAGAAATGTGCACATCTTGTGATCAACATGGCAATAGAAAATAAAATTGTTACAACTAGAGATGCGGCAATGGATGTAACACATGCAATTTTTTTTGCTAGGGTACACTTCTGAAAAAATGGAAAATACAAGGGTTCAATACTTTGAAAAAAATCTTAGATAGAACTAAGAAATTGTACAAAAATAATGAAATGTCGTTTTAAAATATTGTTTAAGCTCTTGCTTGCTTATGATTGTTAATATGCCTCTCCCTCTATGAACGAATTATGATGGATATCCTGATCCAATCTTAGAACCGCATATATGATAAGTTGGTGAAGAGCAAGTGCTTCATAAACTTTTTAACATTTTGAAACTTCAGTGTTCACAGAGAAATTATACATGATAAGCAATAATGAGATTAAGAGAGGATACTATTTTTAAGCCTTAATTCCAAAACATCTACATCTATACATTGGTACACATCATCCAATTCCTCATTTGATACCTGTTTGACAAGAAAATTAATACGAGCTTTTTCTAAGAAGGCTTCCTCTGCCTGTCTGTTACGCCCATAAGCTAAAAGTATAATTGTATCTGGACCTGAGAGCATCTTAAATGCATTCAGAAGTGAATCTACCACTTCAACACAGTACATCACATCAGTTGCTATAACCAGGTCAAAGGGACCTGCCAGCAGTTCAGATCTGTTTCCCCAAACCAATGGAATTACAGAGACAGTCTTTTGCATTTTATTAGCTAAAACATTTATTTTCAGAAGATCAAGATTCTCTGGAAAATCAGTAAGCCGAACCGTTGAAGCTTCAAGGTAAGCTGCAACAATGCCTGCAAAATATTGAGCCAAAGTAGTTGAATTCAACTTGAAAATTGATAAACATATGCAGGTATTATCATTTAAGATTGGACGAGGACTTGAGCTCACAAACATACATCAAAATTTAAATCCTATCTTTGTGAATTGTATGAAACTTCACTACTAGTGTTGCCTCAAAATATAAGCATCAAAGAACGGACCCCTGAATATAGGAGAAGATACAATAAACATGGAATGTGACTTAAGATGGAATTCTTCTGGAGGATTAATTCCGATAGAATATCCGTCTGACATAAACAATGTGACAACCTTGAAAGAAACGATTTAAAGTTGATTTTTTCCATCCCACCTTAGTAAACAACAAACCAGGAATTTCAAATTAGAGTAGGATGTCTTTTAAGGGAGTCAGGTTCCGCATGTGAATTGCATTAGTCTGGAGGACTAATTCTGATAGAATAATTTACCACAGAAACAACATGGTAATCTTGAAAACAAAGACTCGAAGTTTATTTTTCCAATGGTTCATTACTGTGACATTTGACAAAGTGAATGCTCAAATAAGATGTCTTCTAAGGGAAATATAGGGCCTTGTTTGGATGGGTAACATTATCTGACTGTGAGTTGTTAAGTAAAATGAAAACAGATAGCAGAAAAATCCTTATCAACTCCTCTTATATTGAAGAGCTCCCTAGGTAATTGAGGATCCAGATTTCAGAAAAAGTTGACAATCTTCTATGCTATAAATCTGCAGATTAAGGCTATATTTAATTTATTCAATGCAGATTGCACTATGGGATTTGAGCCCATATTGTGTGTGCACATGCTGCTCCACTGAAATGCAAAACTCTAAGGGCGATTGCTTAAGATATTCTTAAGATAGTTCCACATGGCTTCACTCCTAAATGCCCTTCCACACCCTATAACACAGCATTCAAAATTATTTAATCATGCACTTACTTGAATATGATTAATCAATCTAAAAAACGAGATACATGTTTAATGCAGATTGCACTATGGGATTTGAGCCCATATTGTGTGTGCACATGCTGCTCCACTGAAATGCAAAACTCTAAGGGCGATTGCTTAAGATATTCTTAAGATAGTTCCACATGGCTTCACTCCTAAATGCCCTTCCACACCCTATAACACAGCATTCAAAATTATTTAATCGTGCACTTACTTGAATATGATTAATCAATCTAAAAAACGAGATACATGTTTAATTTGATCAACCTCTTGAATCCCTCCCAATCTCTTACCGACAGCTCTTTAACTATCTAAATTCAATCTTGACGACTCCCTTGGCACCACGCTAGTCCTTGATCAGCTAGTTTATATTGGACAAGTGCAGTTTGTGGCTCTTTACTTAAAATGAAAGTAGATCTCAAGTTGCTGAACCAAAAAATCAATTTTCTGTCTATCTAGTTGGCCCTCATAAAACTGAATGTCAACCTTGGCTTCCATCTTGGAAGGTGGTTGTGCTGGTACATAACTTGAGTTCTTTCCTTCACGTGTGTGCTCTTCCTTATCCTTGTTGAGTTGGATGATTCAAAAAAACTCCAAATGTTTGGATGAAAAATGCCATAAGCTTGATTGCTTTGAGAGACATGTCTACAAAATTGGATTTCAATTGTTGAAACTTGAAACCTTGCTTCATATTCATCTTCCTCTTGCTACTCAATAGTTGAGGCTCTAATTCATTTGTTTCAGTTGTACCAATATCCTGATCCAAAGGCAACAATTCTCCTAGACCCCCTCCTTTCCCTGTGTCAGGCACATAGACCTCCAATTTTCCCACACAAGGAAAGAAAGATTATGGATATGATACCAATCTGATTTGCAATTGTTCTTGATAATTCACAAGGCAATTCACCAACACAAACCTTTGTTAGAATGAATGATAATTTATGCTTCCTTACTGCTGTACACTAAGAATTATGCTTAATGTGATATGGACAACCACTGAAATCATGCTCTAATTAACATAAACTAGAGCTGATGCAAATTGAAATTGAAAAAACATGTTAAGAAAAAACAGCCAACATCGAACACAAGTATGACTTCATGTTTACCCAGGAGAATTGACCTTGGAAACAAGACGTCCATAATGCATCTCCAATTAGCCACGTCTGGAAGATGGATTCAGTGGAGGGTTCACCAGCCTAATAATATAATTTTACAAATCTGTCAATTCCACCATGTTCTTAAAGGTACCCTTGTGTCCTGGGTACAGTTGGGTGAGATACCTCAGATCCAATAATGTAGATTTTAAGTTCTGCCTGACTATATGTCATCTGACACATGTCTTGATGTACAATTGGTGTCTTTAGCTGATGGTAATTGTCTTTAAGGTCTGTAGTACTTCATTCAAACAAATTTTAACTGATCTTAAATTCTTAATCCATTTCAGATCAGTGATTGACATGAACATGTAGAGATTCTTTATTTACAATTAATTCCACCTAAGAAATACAAAACACAATGTACATACGTTACACATAAATAATCAAGCCAATACCTGAGCAAGCACTTAAAAGAGCTATAAGCTTGCATTTTCATTGGAATCACGTTGATGAAATGTTTGAGCAGGATTTTAATCTGCATACCTCTTGATTGGTATAAAGCTGCTCTTGTAAAAATGGGAATAAAAGAAATACCAAGGAAACCATGGATATAAAATGCTCAGTCTTTCATTGAAACACAATTGCCTGTCTTTTTAGCATACATGTTCTTTTGTTAGGAATAAGAATATCTAAGTCTTCCCTTCCAGATAGACATGTCAGAGAGCCGCAAGTTGACATTTTCATTGAAGATACATTGATTTAATTTAATCCTACATACTGTTAAAATGGAAGAATGAAGGAACCCCATGGCTGCCACTGATAAAATCATGAACCTATTAATGAACTACCAGTGCCTATGTTTTTAAATTTCTGTGTGTTCTATTGAAAACGGGAGCATTGGAAGCCTTCCATGTTAGAAATGAAATAAAATGAAAACATATCCGAGTGCTCTTTTGGTACGAGGAGTGCTTAAATCCTTTCATTTCATTTCGTGAAATCTTATTATGTCCATCTATGGCCAAAACAGGTCAACGGGACTGACAATTAAAGCCAAGAAAGATAGAGGAAGTGAGAGGTACTTACACATCTACTAAAAAATGCCCACACCCCCTACAGAGACTAATCTACCTACAACAGGTTTGAAATTAGAGAAAACACCTGGTTAGCACTTAACCCATTCCGAATGCTGAACCTGTGACTGGCATGGAAAATTCAGCCACTAAAAGTTAGATTGAACCCATGATGTCTGTATGCTAAGAGTGAATCGACAATGATCAGATTGCATTGGCACAAAAGAGTATATCCAAGAAATCAAGTAATGGCATAAAGATTTTCTGTTATTTGCTCGAACTTAAGTTTAAAAATTTGGCAAAATCTCTCTAGGAAACTAGCTAGCTTTATGCATTAAATTCTCTTAAATTTTGTATGAATGAATACTGAACAGTAAACTACATACATATCAGTAGGCCATTGCCTCTAGCGCACACGTTTTGTATGATGCTTTGTTATTTGTTCATACAAATCTCTCTATAAAATAGCTTGGCTTATGTGAGCAAATCTCTTAAAATGTGAATGGATGATTGCTGAACGGTAAGCTACATACATTTCAGTGGGCCACTTTCTGTAGTGCACATATTTTCCATTTTATAAGCATGAGATGTTCACCAACTATTTTCCAAATTCCAAGGAATATTTCTTCGGTCAAATTCACCAAGCCTTGTTTGTTGGGGTAAGCCACACCCATATTTGTACGTGGTAGAACTTTTACACAGATCTTCATTATGAAAGCTAAGCTTATTTATACTTGAGCGCATCCCAATGGACAAGATGCTCACTAACTATATTCTATTTAACCAAACAGTCCATTATTTTTTCTCTCCCACAAAGGGAACAGTTTGAAATTAGATACATCACCTGGGAGACCACATCCTGCTCCAAGTTCTATGCAATCCTTTTCTTCTACCATACGGGGCCACCTCTCAAGATACTTGGACAAGACTATCGCACTATCCCATACTAAACCAAAAAGAAAACACAAAACAATCATTTTTTCTGCAAATTGTAATTGAGCTTATTGGATTGTAAAATTTTGCAGGAATATGCAAATGGGAAGGTACTGTTAAAAAATTTCCAACCAAACCCGCTAAGTAAAATAATCAAAGAATAAAAATCCTATGAAAAACTATGTTGGGTGAAAAGCATTAAAAAGTTAAGGGGATAAAACTGGTGCAACCTGTTGAAGCAAATCCAGTAGTCTTGAATGGAGATTGATGAATGACCAACTCATGTAAAACACCTCCAGTTTTGAGTTTGTAAGCGTAGGGCCTATGAAAACGATCCCTATCAGGCCTGCCCAAATATCATCAAATTTTACGAGAACCCAATTTCAAAAAAATATGAGAACCCTTTCATCGTTGCTCTAATGTTATTGAATGGGAAGCATTCTGAGAAAAAATAAGAAAATATGCATGGGAGAAATATTTTTTGAGATTGAATTTGAAGTGAAATTACCTGTGTTCTCCTTTCCAAGCCCAAGCTCTCAAGAAAGGATTTGGGTTGCACACCTGTTTTCCGTTTGTGCTATCCATTATAGGCGTAGGTTCTCGAAATCTCTTTTTCCCTTTGGCATAGAATACCTAAACTAATTTACAACGTTATTCTTCCTTGGACTAATTCATTGCACCTTTTTTTTTTCTTCTTTATTGGGTTTGTTTTGTAGAAATAGTTGCTCCTATTAATATTTTAAAACTAGCACTTGCGCCAGGGGGTGCAAGGGTTACGCCGATAGAAAAATATATGATTCTAATTCAACCCACAGTGGAGTGACTTTGTTGCAAAATTTCAAAGTTAATTCTCCTTGCTAGGTACGTTTTTCTCATCTTTTGTACAGACGGTATTGTTTTGTTTTTCATGTTTACATCCACTTGAACCCATTATGAAGGAACTTTAAAGATAAAGATGAAGGTGATTTTTAGGTCACAAATTAGCTAGCATGCTTCCCAAGCACATGATGCCCACCTTGTGGATGCAAGGAGAGCTTGGAAGCAAACCAAACCTTAGAAAGAAAAACAGAAACAAACACACACATTGCTTAGCCCTGTGGCTTCTATCATTTTTAAATAGAAAATTAATTACCAACACAACTATTTCATTATTTGGTCCAACTATTTTTTGTATGTAGTTCTCTTTCACTACAGACTGTATGACAACACAACCACTGAAAAAAATGCAATGGACTGCTTTGCTCCATCGCAAAAAAATCAAAGGTGTAAAGGAATGCCTTTTTCAACAGAAGAGAGTATGGTTTGCACAAAGCGGCAAAATGTATGAGCTTTGGGGTAGATAATTTGTGGCTTTGTTGGAGGAAAAAATTTGCACAACATGAATACATGTACGTATATTAATATACAAAAGATACTATATGTTCACACTGAAACAATTAAACATCACACAATATACAGGTGTAAAAAAATACCTTCATTCGCTAGAAGAGAGAAGCAAGGATTGCAACTATACGAACTTGGCAAGAGATAGAAAAAATTTCAGTTAAAACCAAGATAGATGCTAGATGACACCTTTGGTGGAAAAGTTGAAGTGGTCTTGGTGGATTTTATTTAAAATTGTTACATTTCAACATCATAAAAATATATAAGTAAAAATTTCATTTCTAAAAATCTCTACTTAAAATTTATGTGGATGTCTTCTAAAATACTTGATTAAAAATTTTATATTGATGAAAAAGTTCTTAGCCTCACCTCAGGAAACTTTTAAAATATCTAAATAGCATTTTTTCTTCATATTATGGAGCCTATCACTTCATAATGATAGATCTTGAGCAATTTTAAAGAATTAAGCTTCCTAAAAACTGCTTATATCAAACAACAAAAAGAAATAAAAACATTTGAAAGGCCGATGGATCAACATACCGATGATGGATCAAGGAGCACGATTCAAAAACGTTGATGCAAAAAGATTACACACACCATAATCCATAAATCTACACCACCTTGAAAAAAGTGCCTCAAAAATTCATGGAGGACAACATATTATCACATGAATCACAAGAAAGCTAGAAAATTAAAATATTTGATTAAAAGTACCAATAAGACTTGAGAGGTTAAGTCACATCAAAAGCCACATAGCATGGGTAATATATATAATAAAAATTCCACTTTTGAGAACTCCCCTATCATTAATAAGTAATAACTATGACTAAAAAATATTATAGTTGTGAAACATAGATATCATACAATTTTCTCTTTCTTTTGGGTTCATTTTAGTTAGGTTATCTTTTGTGCAATAATAAGTGTACAAGTGGCATGGTTTCTACTAAAAGTTACCACACAACCCAAACCTTACTTGTTATCATCTCCACT
The DNA here is from genome assembly GCA_007258455.2 of Sequoia sempervirens. Taxonomy (NCBI): domain Eukaryota; kingdom Viridiplantae; phylum Streptophyta; class Pinopsida; order Cupressales; family Cupressaceae; genus Sequoia; species Sequoia sempervirens. Next base: position 631 of record VDFB02105154.1, on the reverse strand, counting down.
CATTCTTAGAAATTGGTTGTAACCTTAGTTTTCTCATTTCCCTCCTTGATTCAAATTATGTTTTATCGAATTGATCTAGGTTAATTGTACAATCCATGGGAATGAATCCTAAACTTTTAAAATTCAATTCAAATTTGAACCTACTTTTCCACCATTTAGTTGTTATATGTTGACTAATGATCCATAAATAGGGAAGATATTCCTCACACTTGTTCATCAATAATGGATATAAGGCTTTGTTAACCAAGAGCATACATGACACTTTTTAAGAATATAAAGAGTAAAAAAATGAAGCATAAAGAGAATAAAACCATTTGTAGACACCCAAAAATGTCCTCTACAATACCTTGTCCCCGACATTACATTATTTAGACATCTTGTAGCATCTTTTCCCTAGGTACCCATGCCATCATCTAATTAGTTAAATAAATATTATTTATTTGACTAATTTCATCTATTCCATTCCCATGCTTAATCCATCCATTCCTCTAATGTTAATTAAATTAATTAATTAAATCATTTCTATTCATTCTTCTAATGTTAATTAAAATATTTTATATTATATTATTTTAATTAATGAAATCATAACATTAATTAAATAAACTCAACATTTATTTAATTAATAAAATCA
>VDFB02105153.1:0-31962 GCA_007258455.2 Sequoia sempervirens | reverse complement strand
ATAACCCTCCTAAAAAATTTTACTTTTCAGTACATGATTAAAAAAAATTACTGAAAATGGCAAGTGAATTTGACTACTTCATGATAATCTGATAGAAAACTGTTATTTGAATATTGATGGATAATCTGATATATAGTTTATCTTACTTTCTGATTAGAATTTATCTTAACTTGCAGGGTCTAGGTGCTTGGCATCATATTTTAATGTATGGTTTGCACTTATGGGAGTCTTAACGGTGGCCCATTTTCACAAATGCAGCACGGTCTGAGTGGACACTTAGTCAACATGCACTGTCCTACATGTTGTCTGCTGAGTCTTGCTTGTTTTGTGGTTTTATCATTATATTCTGCTGAGTGTTTGATTCTTGATTGCCGCTTGGTATGCTGTGGTCCCAGGGATAAAAACTATTCTAGAGAAGTCCCTAACCTATCTATGCTTAATTGAATTTTATTAAAGTTTTATCTAACCTGAAAATTAGGTTTGGAATTAATTGGAATCTAGCCTAAACTTAAGGTCCATGCGAGCTTTGGCAGGAAATTAGGATCCAAAGCACATTGAATGTGATGTCAGACCATTCAATGAGAAGTAAAAGGAATTTACTGCTTTGGAACCCACTGGCACGTATGAGTTAAATAGGAGTTGTGGAGAATCAAGGATTTCGGGAACTCAAACTGAAATTTGGTCTTTATTTTGGTCATTTGTGCCTGAGTGTGAGGTGAAGCCCTGTCCATTTTTCTTGGGAATTTTGATTGTGCAATAGATGGAGCTTGCTGCATTCATGAATGATCCATATTCATGGGATCCTTGTAGTTTTATAAGTGATTTTTCTGTTCGTGAAGGGTTACAATTTTCTTCCACTTTTTTATACTGCTCATTTGTGGTTTTAGAGAGCCCAGATTCCAGTATGAAGTTTCTTTTGCTGAAGGAAACCCTGAGGTTTCAGGTTCTTGAAGAAGGCAGTGAAGTGTGTGATTGTGTGCTTGCTTGTGTCACTTGGAAGTGTGGCACTCTGTGTGAAGTTGAAACCAGTTGGACTAAGCTACAATGGTCAAATCTTCATCATGACTTTTGTTGATTCCTTCTTTTTGGTAAGTGGAAACGCTGAACTTCTTTTTAAAATGAGTACTTTCTACCATTTGGCAAGTTATAGCTTATGAAAATCAATAAATGGTTTTGTAAGGCCTAGAAACCCTTAACAGGTACCAGGTTCATAATAAACTTTGGCTGTGGGTTGATAGAGATTTGTTGCTCGTTCTAATACAACTGTTTCCTTTTCTCTGTGATATTTGTTTTTGAATGATGATTTGACCTAAACCATTATGGGTTGAGTGAATTTTTGTGCTATTGTGTATTGTGTGGGACGATACCTTGGTCTGGTTTTACCATTTCTAGACTAAGGACAGATCTGTGGTGAGCTGTTGTATTTACTGACAGCAGTGTATATTTCTGTGTTTTAAGAGTAGGGTTAATAAACCCTAACTCTTTAGGACGGACCTTGAAGCCCTTATCCTTAGGTTCCTCATAAGAGATGTTCAATTCAAGAGGATGTTTATTACTTGAAGAGGCTGGGTTTCAAAAAGGAATTGCCGCTATTATGTTCATTGACTTTGTTATCCTTTTAATATTGCCTTGATAGAAATATCAATCATAAACTTTCTTACATTATAAGAAATATAATCTCTTAAAATCATTTTCATTGATTCATTAAAACTTAATTGCACAAGCAGCTTGCCTAGACACTCTTTGTTACATTTATCTTTAAGGGCCATTTAAAAGGTAGATGCTGGTGTCAGAGTCCTGATAAATAATATTTCTAAACATTCAAGTAAATAAGAACAAACTTGTGCCAAGAACTCTACAATCCGTTCTCACTAATTTACACAAACGTCAAGAATGTGAGAATACTTGGGAGAACCAAGGTTGAAAATAGAGAAAACCTTGTACACATTCTCATCTTCAGCCTCAAGAGGGTAGAAATAAAATAGTCAAGTAGTTAACCTTTGGAAGTTGATTACAATTTATAATCCATAGTCAAGTACTGGAATTATTTTTAAAATTAACTGGCTAAATTAATAGAGGCACATTTGATATGTTTTCAATTATCTTAACTTGACAAGCAACTTATAATGACACTAGTACTACGGTTCAGTAGATTTGGATACTGATAACTTTACCTCCAAGCAACGAACTATATGACTCTCATACTTGACCATTTTAAGTTATTCAATTAGTGGTAGCCATGTTTTTTATTAGATAAGTAGGGTTTTGAAAGGACTTGTTGATGCGTATTTTATGACACAACAAACATTCTAGAATAAAGTGTCAAAGACACTCCATCCCCTCTTGAAAAACTACCTCGTATGCTAAGACTACAAGAAAGATCATACGGCAATTCCAATGTTTCAGTTAGGTGTGGATAAGCTTCTATGGTTGATGTGATTTGCCGGGGGCACAATAGGGATTTACTTCTGGTAGGTTACTCAGAAAAGCAAAGACACAAATACAGTATCATTTTGGAAATTTTTGACTTCAAATAAAAGAAGTGAAAAAAAGAGTAAAGGTTTAGGAGTCCTATGCTATTCCTACAAAATCAAGAGACGGCAAGGATTGAGTGAAACTAGATAAACCATACTTTGTTTCGCCACGCTAAACGACAACTACACAAAGCAAGTGCAATCTTCTGGGATTTGTGCTAAAAAAAAATTTTACCATGTTGCACCCAAAATAATATTTCTGGCATTCTGTATAAATTGAGCTAAATCTTGTTAAAATGTCATTAAAAGTCTGTTTTAGGTCAAACCAAACATAGGGTCTTTGTGGGTTTATGTCAAGGAACACATGTGCAAAATTCTGAAAATTTGAAAATCAGGGTTTACGCCTCTATTTTCAGGGAAACCCCCGAAAATAGGACCTTCCCAGAAATGATTGAAAATGATTTTGATAGGATTAAAAGGCTTCACAATCACATTGGTCAAGTCAAAATCATCAAAAGACACGTTTTACTCTGGTGGGTCTATTTCTATTTTTCAAGAACAAAGTTAGGAGCTCCGTAGCCATTAATGGCAGATTGGTCAATACCAGGTGCTAAAAGCTAAGCTTCAAAAGCTTCAACGATGCAACCATGGCGAAAAAAATCTAAAATAATGTTGTTTGATGAAGGAGATTCCTGAAACCCAAAAAAGGTCAAAATTTGACTAACTCTGGAAGCATAACGAAGGAGAGACAAGTTCGCAATGCTGAAAAGAGCCTTTTTCAAGCAGGGGCGCCCATGATCTTTAAAGGTCAAATGCAGTCTGTTGGATCATCCAAGGCAGTCATCCTCAGCGTTTGCTTTTTGGCTCGACAACAAAACAAACAGCTAGATCATCTGATGAGTTGATCATAAGCAGTTGCTGATGAAGCGAAAAGAGGTAGTTGACGAAATATCAAGAAACGGCTGTCAAAGGTGAAAATCAAAGAAAAAGAGCCTTTTCCAAAGAAAGGCGCCCTTCTTTCTGGACCTATAGATGCTGGCAGATGACCAAAGGCCTCCCAGGATAATCTTCTCAGCCTAGGTAGATCTCAACAACACGACTGCAAGCACAGACATCTAACGAAGCAATCAACAAATAATGAGGATTGAACCAGGCAACTTTTCAGATGAAGATAACTAAGCTGAAGGACAAAAGCGCCCTTTTCAATGAGGGGCGCCCTTGAATAAAGGGACCCTAAAATGACTTCTGAATTTCCCGACTCTAGTCATCTTTGGCGAAATGGAGTTGGCTACCTGGCGAGATATCAAGCGAGATCATCTGATTCTCTGATCAACGAGAAATCCAGATCAAAGCACGAGAGGTCATTTCAAAAGGCTGAAGAATGAAGATTGAAAATTTACCAAGGCAAAAGCAAAAGTGCCCTTTCTTGGAAAAGGCGCCCTTTCTTTTGAAGCCTTGAACTCAGCTTTTTGTCATCATGTCTCCCAAGCACTTCTCTTCAGGTTGGATCTAGCTCAACAGTGAATGTGTCGGCAACAGCTCAAGATCAACAGATCAGGCTAGATTCAGGATCAAACTGAGGTCATTCAAAAGAGAAAATAATTAAAAAACTTGCAAAACTCACAAGGGCCGCCTAGAAGAAGTCAAAGGTCAAGTTGTTGACTAAAGTCGAGATATTTTGAGCTAAACTTGGCTAAACGACTCCACAATCAGTGGAAATCACCTTTTTGAACTTCAGATCAAGCCAAAACAACTTTTGATCATGAGTTAAGTCCCCAAACTTGTGGATCTAAGGCTTGAGTCTATATAATCAAGGTATAGGCGTCCTACTTCATTATTTCATTGCAAGTTAAGGATCAAGAACAACCATAAGCTCTCAAGGACGCCATTTACAGATCTGGACAAGGTTTTCATCCATTCTTCAATATTTCTTGTAGATCTGAAGCAGAAGAAGATTGCTAATCTGAGGTTGGATTCAAAGACAAATTTTCTCAAGGAGTCAGATAAAAAACTTCCAATCCATCTTCTATCTACTTCCTTTCTTCTTGTCTTAGGTTTTCTTGCATATTACAAAAAAGCAACAGGCTAAATCAGAACAGATCAACTGGGTAGATTCAGCTTAATTTTCCAGTGAAACCCATCTCGTCAAATTTTCCAGAATCAACCAACTTGCTGCCCCTATTTTTGGGGGTTTTTCTGAAAAAATTTCAGAATCAAAATTCTGAGGAACTGGGCTTGTTCAGCATTGAAGCACGAACAAAACCCATGTGTAAGACTTTTTCCGAAAAAATACTTCTCGGCAAGGCGCTATTTTCAGGGGTTTCCAAAAATTATTAGAAGGTCAAGTTTACACTCAATCTTTAAATTTTGCAAGATGCAGTACTCTCAGGCATAGTTGGAAGACTCGCCCCAAAGAAAAACTTGCCAAGCCAAAAGTTGGAGAGTTTTTTAAAACTCGCCAAAAACTCGAAAAAACTCGGAAATTTTTTTTTTTGCAAAACTGATTTTTTCTCGAAAAACTCGTCCTCGCGAGTTAAACTGAAAAAAACTCGCGAGTTTTCTGCGAGTCTGCCAACTATGCTCTCAAGTACAATACAAGACTAAGATGGCCCTATTCCATGATTACTTGAAAATAGTTGACACAAACTTACATCAGGTAAATCCAGTGGTTGATCTGGAGCAGCTAGAGGGCATGAATCATATCACATTGTAGAATATTGAAGAATCCGGGTTGCTACAGGCCGCATCCATCCCCATCACATTACAGAGCGTGGAGCTTGTAATCGCTTGTGTTAAGCATTACAATCCTACCACTAGAGAAATCAGAGCAGTGGATGGGAGAATTGTTTGTAGTCTGGATATCGAAAAGTGCTTTGATATTCCATCATGTCCTAACAGCAAAGTCATATCAGTGACAGAATGCGAGAAGGCATTCAAGACGGCCAAAGAGCTAAAAGTAACAAAGGCTAGCTTGCCTAAGTTGGTGGGACGAGGAGAATGTAAAGATGAGTACGCAGTGTTAATCACTCTACTCAATAGAATCACTGGAGAAGATGACAATCAATTCCAGTCATGGATGTATTATGTCATTGCGAAAATCATTGGCAGAAGGGAACATTATTACTCGGCCACTCTGATTAGTGACACACTCCATCAACAGATCACCGGGTATCTAGAAGCTCATAGGTTCCACATGTGCTCTTACTTGGTATACCTGATTTCCTTCCAAGGTGATTTCAGGATATTGAACAATGTGGGAACCTTAGGTGTGCAGAAGGTTCACGAACATTTTACAGGTCTTGAGTTTACTTAAGCGGAGCGACACTTCAAAAGAACGAGTGATCACTTCATTATGCACACTGTACGTGAGCTAGACCATGAGATGCACATGCGTATTTCACAGACAGCCAGAGAGGCAATGGCGGATTGGGCGGATTGGTTCATCCAATTGCCTACGTTCTCTTACATACGCATGTATGGCTACATTGGTAACCCCGCCATGCTACCAAGATACCCTTCAGATAGGGTAGTCTTCATGGAATTCCTAAGACAGTTGTCTGAAGTCCACGTCTACTTGCGCTTGAAGAAGACAGCTGTGAACTTTCCCGTTGGAATGGGACTCTATAGATGCAGGTTCGCGGCAGATGCTAAGATGATGAGTCAGGAAACGGTGAGGCTTAATCCCAAGTACCTCATTGAGAGAAGGTCCTATGATCCCAGAGGGCTCTATGCAGCGCATCTCAAGCAACACTTGTCACATAAGTCTTCTATGGAAGATTATTGGGTAAATTGTCAAGACGAGTATGAAGTGCAAAGAAGGAACTACAGTAGGTTCGAACTCCCACAAATTGTTGATTTTATGTCAACAGGCATCGAGGGCCTATCCGACGATAAAGGGGAAGTCACTCTCCCCTCATTCTTCGTAGATTCAGTTGACTCCCAACCACTCCCAAGGGTGGATTGGTATGCCAAGGAAAACATGTCTATAGAGGTAAGAACGAGTAGAGTGGTTAGAAATAGCCAACTCTATCTCGACAGCAAGAAATCAAGGAAGGTGATACCTCACATAACAGAGCCGCCACAGGTTCAGTCTACACCACCTTCCACTTAAGAAGGAAGCCTAGACAGAAGCAATGGTGCAATCCTCCCCAAGGGATGAGGATGTCAAAGCCTACAAAGCCCAGAACACAGAGGACACCTATGGAGAAAGCCACACATAGTCCTGAAATAACCATGGGTATTGCTACCCCAGAGCAAGGAATAGAGACTACTATCCTTGAACTAGCAGCAACAGTTGCTGAAGAGCCAGTAGCAGAAGCAACAGAAGAACCAACAGTAGCAGAAACGGTGCCTATTATGGAAACAAAGCCGCCAATATCACCATCACAGCAGTCACAAGTCCTCATTGACTTGGATTCGCCACCGAGAGACATTGCTTCAGCACAATCTCACACATCGGGCATTCAAGGGCCTCATATTCCTCCTAGTGAAGTTCGTCGAGATTCCATTTGGCTTGAAGGCTTCTTAGGAAGAAAGAGGGAGAAACCCTCCTATGAACTTGACTTCACTGAATTCGACCACGTCCCACAAGGCATGCCGGCGAAGAAGTGGAAGAGACAAGTTCACATAGAGAGGAATGCAAAGTGTGAAATTATCATAGAGACTGTTGCCCTACCAGTAGAGAAAAGCATACACGAGGTGCAAGTAGAAGACTACACAGTGTCTAAACTTAACCTCGGGAAGACTACACGACAAGTGGAGGCAGACCTTCTCAAAATAGCTTTGCTGAGAGCACAAGAAAAAATGGCCAAGGATGGAAAAGGAAAAGCAGCCTTAAAGGCTGAAAATCAGCAACTGAGGTCATACATAACCAGCTTGATGCATGGCACCCCAAACGTCTCAGCTTTACCAGCAGGATTGCTAGATCTCCCCACAGAACAAAATCATCAACAGTTGATAACATACAGCAAACACTTGAGAGATCAAGTGGAAGAGTTTGTTCTCAAGGGTAGATGTATACTGGAAAATCTATACCAGTTACGGGATAGAGCACATGGACTTCGTGCAGAGATCCAGCAATCAGAACAAAGAATTGCAAAGAAGAGGCTAGAAGACGAGAGCACAATTGCAGACTTGCAATTGGCGTATCAATCAGTCTACTCTGAGGAAAACAAGCAACATCTCTTTGCTTGGAAGGAACAGTTGGCATACAAGGTGAAAGCCTATGACGCCCATTCAGTAGAGTTGATTGACTATAGACGGGTGGTCTCCACTATTATCAACTTCGCAAGAATGTTGGTGATATCATTCCCTTGCATGGAATATTAGCGTGAGGGAGGAGAATACATCGAGATGGTCACTATACAAGATCAGTTCAGAGACGTCATCCGCAGTACCTTTCTTGATAATCCAGATGGTTGCAAGTTGGCTAAGGTAGCAGCTTTATCAACCAAGTTCGAAGAGGCAGCATCTCAGTGTATTGACTTCGGGAATCAACTCACAATGGGTGAGGTAATGCTGCAACGCCACGTCATCATTCTACAGAGCATTAACTCCCTAGAGGCTGATGAAGTCAACGAATGGATAGAGACACTATTGATTAATGGTGAGCTGTAAAGGCACCAAAGAAGGACGTCCTACACCCTCCAAGTGGCATTTATGATACTTGAGTTTGACTTGATGCTTCTTTCCAAGTCAACTCAAGATGACATTAAATGTAACTGAAGTTAACTTGATGCCCCTTTCCAAGTTAAACTCCATATCCCTTAAATCATGCATTGTTAGATCCCATTGATTAAGGATGTCTAATCGGCTTCCAAGATTTGTGGAACTTAGATCTCCACTAAATGTGGATGTCTATTTTGGAGGGATACTTACATTAAAGTTCAACTTTAGTTTACTTTCAGTCAACTGAAGTAGTTTCCAGTTGACTCCTTGTTTACTTTCAGTCAACTGAAGTAGTTTCTAGTTGACTCTTTGTTTACTTTTAGTTAACTGAAATAGTTTTCCAGTTAACTACTTGTTCCCCCTTTTTAGGAATAAATCTTGCTAATTGATTGGCAAAAACTCATTGTTAACTCAAGGAGATTTTGGGGTTGCCCACTCCTTTGAGTTCTATAAATAAGAGCCTTGGGCTCATTGTTTGTTTAACTTTTACTTGCTATGCAAAACTGCCACAAGCGTCACCACTTTGAAAAGCCGAATATTTGTTCACTCTTGGATGAGGTTCGTTGTAATTGTGCATGATTTCGCGTACTTTAAGTATCCCAACCTTTGTAATTCGTTGATGAAGCTTTGAAGAAGAATATCGTAAGGCTTGCATTTTGATCTACCTATTTGAGTTGGTTTCCACGTCTTGTATCAAATAGCTTGTTGTTTCATTTCCCTCCTCAAATAGGGGTTCCTCCTCCTTAGAAAGCTTGTCGGCCAAGATATCGTCAATTTGTTGGAGGGCGGTGGGGGGGGCGGGTGTTTATATAGAGTTTCCAGATTACAATGAATGGCCAAGATCAAAATGAGATTAACGGCCCAAATTAAACATAACAAAACCCTAATTAGGGTTGCCTAAACAACATTCAGTTTACTGGAGAGAATTTTATGCACTAGGAGTTGCATCCTTATCCACTCGCAAAGCACTACGTTCGGTGAACCTGGACACGATCATGCTGACTTCTTCCATGGTAATTTCTGGCAACGCATTGACTTTGTATTCCAGCAAGTCTAGACTTTCTACACATTCTACAAAGGTGATCATCCATTTTGATTCATGCAGCAAGAAAGTATCTCTGATGGTCCGGAAGCTGAATGCTTTGGTCAAATTTTCCTTCATGATTGGCCCAGAAGTGGTGGAGAAAATTCTTTGAACTTTTTCTTTTAGATTTTCTGGCTGCAAGTGTTTCTTTCGGACAATATCTCTGTCAAGCATATCTGTAGCCATTTGGTAAATCTTACTCTGAATCTCCTTTGCCTGCTCTTCAATTTTGGCGCCATCTTGCTTTACCCTTTCCAGGACTTCTCGTGAGATCAATGTGTCGTACTAGCAGCTAAAATCATATGCAGCTCCAACTTCAATAATCTTTTCATCAATCAACCTCTGCTTTGGAATGCCCTTTATCTCTCAAAGACATGGGATAATTTTACTCTGAATGTCTTGGAGGCCATCCCATGCTTCTGCTAAGTCTGTAACTCGTGATAGCAGAAAGGAAGTTTTCCCATACACATATGCCAACTTTTCTACGAATACCATCGCCTCTTCTTTCTTTACGGCCATCCATTCTTTAGTTTCTCTGGCTGTAGTCAACTCCTCTTCAAAATTTCTGGCCGGTTCCTGTGAAGAGTTTGGAAGTGGAGATGCTGATTGGTCACCTTGATTGAGTGGCCTAGTTAAATGTTGGATATATTTTTTCAGACGCTCAATCTCTCTTTTATATTCCTTCTTCTTCGCCATTTCTTTCTCTAGCCTAGATTTGATGGTGGCAACAGAATTATCTAGGTCCTCAACTTCTTGTCTTTTCGTTGTCGAACCCATATCAATAGTTGTGATGGCATATTCGTTCGGGGCAATCTCATCTTGGAATTTATCAACTGTAGGCATTGCAATCTGCACTGTGCAATTACCAGCCTCATCTCTTTGTATGGCAAAAAATTTCTTGGCTGGCTTTCTTGTGGCAGTCTGCTCTAGCCTAGCCAAGAAGTCTACGATATCATCCTCTTATGGTACCTCCACTGGCGCCTTTATCTTTAGTCTCTCTTTTAGCCAATCCGGGATGGTTGACTGTTCAATTCCATCTTCCTGTTGATCTTGGACGTCCTGCATATCCTGAACTTCGGGCATATCTTGAACTTCTGGCATATCCTGAATCTCTTACACGAATGGGTCTTCCTAGATTCCCTTGAGGGCGGAAATCATTCCCTCTTCAAATTTTCCATCTATGATGTCCATGTCATTGTCCGATTCTAGAATCTATGTGCCTGTAGGAGAAGGATGATCATCATCTTCCAATTGCATTGGCTCCATATCTCTAACTGGCGAAGGAATTTGGACTTGCTCCCAAGACTCTTCTTCCATGGCTAATATGGGCCTGGATTTATGCTTCTTTTGAGCGGGTTCGTCTACTGTTTTCTTCTTGTTCTGCTTTGTAGAGTCATCAATCTCTTTTCTCCTTTTCAAGTTGGTGGCATCCATTGGTCCACCTCCATGAGATGCACCGGCATTTGAGGAACAAGACTCTACCTCACCCATTAGATCGTATGTAAATGGCACCTTCCTTTGTTGCAAAATTTTCACTTGCTGGTCCATCCACCATTGGGAATATTTGAATACAGGCCTCATGAACGTTGTCAGGTCACCAAGCTCAAGCTCAGACCATCTAATAGGAGAGTGGCTGCCTTTCATCAAAGCCCGGCTGCACATATACTCCATCATCATCCAGTTGATCAGGTACTCGGAAGAATTTTGTCGCCCTTATCATATTCAGCGGCAATCTTGACCACAGTCTTTTTCTCATATCATATTCATCAACTGCATTGGCCCAAAAATCTTCTAAGTCTATTATGTGTCTGTATTTCTCTTCGTCCACAGTTCCAATGTGATGGAATGGATCGAAGTCACTTTTGGGCTTGTAGGATATGAATGGGTATCTTTGCATCTCTAATCAAGCACTCTCTGCCGCTTGCGCTGATTGACATGATTCTTCCATATTGTCGATGAAGAGTGGAAAAGTGACAGCTGCTTTCTACTTTGGCCTTTGGATATTCTGATATGTCTCCAATTGCCTTAGAACTTCCAACAAAACCATTTTGTTGGTAGGATAAATGAGCAGTCTATATGGGCGACCTGTGAATCCTTGAATCCTAATGTAAGTAAATTTGGGAAACTGGATGAATCAGGATTCATATCTGCCAGTCAGACTTTTGGCCTCATGGGTGAGCCTCTAATGTGTTCCGCCTTGGAGAATTCGAGTAATATACATAAGCAAGGCGTCATGCACCCGTTTGAAGTGTGACTTCTCCTTCAACTGCAACTACGGATAACAATCGTAGGACTTGAACTCTCCTTCGCCATTGCCGACTACACCTGTGCAAATCAGGCCAGTATATTTGTAAGTCCTTGCAAGCAGATATATGACATAAGAACTCATATGGAAGGTTTTGGTTCTCTCCAGGTTGACCAACTGCTCGTGGAGACTGTCACTAATCATTCTAGACCAGTTGAACATTTTAACCCCGGAAGTTATTTCATCAATGAAATAATACATCTAGGTTTCAAAAGGCGCACCCTAAGGATTGCCTACCATTCTATTCAGCAGTAAAACAATATCTCCATATTCTTCTTTAAAATCAGTTCTGGTCAACTTCTTCGGCATCTTTTTGGCAGTAGGTCTGGGCTTCACCAACTAGGACTTGTTTATATTTGATGCATAGAGATCTTGCTAATCTTCGTAAAGTTTACGTGCATCATCTTTGGTTATAAAGATGTCCGGTGGTAAGCTAGAATTCCAAATGTTTCTTGTATGGCTGGCTCAATCAAATATGCCAGTACTCTTTCATCACGTGCTTCTATCTGTCTTTCCTATGCATTATAATGCAATGCACACTCTACCATGAGCTCTGGACATTCTTTTGTAGCGGAAATCCAACTGCATGAACAATACCGTTGCGCATCATCCTTCTTGCAATTGGCGTAGGTAAAAATTCATCACTTCCGTACATTCTTTTCTTAAAATCATCAAAGTCAACATGGCCAAGGTTGGTGTCCACAATGTTCTTCCATTTGGATTTGATTTTGGACTGTGGCTGCGAACCCTTATTAGCGAACTTCATTTTTATTCTCTTGAAAATAAATCTGCAAGAAGGTACAAAGAGAATATTAAAATTAAAATTAAATTACTCGAAAAATATTCCAGCTAATGACAAATCAAACTTCGTGAAAAATTACGCTGGAAATGAAAGAATTGACGAAGTTCTTTGTGCCGGAATGAAGTAAAGAAAATAAATCTGCCTGGTTCTTTGGAAAAAAATGAAATGGTCAAGATCACCGTGCTGGTTGGTATGAATTTGCTTCCTTCACTTTGCTTCAAACTTCCTCAACTTTCTTGCCTTAGCCAAAATTTCTTCTCACAACTTTTCTTTCGAAAATTGAATGATTGAAAAATGAGAAGCAAATTCAATTATAAAGATGAGAAGTTCGACCCATTTAGCAAAATTCAATTGTTTCCATTAAATCAAGTTCGAACTTGGCTTGGACTCAGCTTCCGAATGGCAAATTTTATCTTCAACATCAATCTCCGGGAAAGTTTCTAAGTTAGGCGCCAGTTCAGTGAAATCCTTTTTTGTCTTTTTCCAATTTTGAGTCTTAGAGAAAAAATTCAAATTTTATCTCTTTGGGTGTTGAAAATAAAAAATAAAATAATTAAAATTATTTTAATGTGTCATTTTCAACCCCTTTATTTTAATTATTTTAATTATGGCCTTTTATTTTTATCCAAGGCAAATTTGATTTTCAGTTAAATTTTTCTTTTGCCTTTGCCTTAGGCAAATTTTCTTTTCTTCCACATTTTATTTTGCCATAACTTTTTATGACTCCTTATGTCTCTGGCGAACTTTCTCATTTTCTAAGCATATAAATGGTAGACTTAGGAAAAATTTATTTATTTTCTCTAAGTATGGCGAATTTGTCAAGGTGCCAAGCATATCATTTAATATTTCAATGTCCAAGCTTAGGCATAATTTTGATTTTTTTTACTTCCTCTTGGTATGGCGGACTTGCTAGTCATTCTTTCCATTTTTCCAAGGCATAGGGCGGACTTTCCATTGTCTCAAGCCATCCATTTTTTACTTAGCCTATGCTCAAGCCACTTTACATTCTATATGGTGTACTTGACTCATATTTGTGCCAATCTTCATATGGCAGACTTTGCTCATGTTTAAGCAATGCCTTGTTGTGCTAGGCGGACTTGGCTTAGTGTTTAGCCATTTTCTCTTGTAAGCTGGGCGGACTTTCCATATGTTTGTGCTATCACATTGTGAGTTGGGCGGACTTACCTTCACCTCTTTCCATTCTACATGGGGTGGACTTCACTCATGTTCTTGCCATCTTGGAGTAGACTTCTCTTAACCTTGTGCCATTGCTTCTTTATGCTGGGAGGACTTTGTATTAGTCCATGCCATGTCGTGGGCAGACTTCACCTACCTTCATGCCATCTTTATATGGCGGACTTGTCTTGAACTCTTGCCATGTCTTGCTTTCCATGGCGGACTTGGCTGAAGCTTTTGCCATTAATTTTACTCTCCATTCTCCTTGCTGGTCAGACTTTCAGCCTTCCTTCCATGCCTTCATGACCTCATATCTCCATACTTAGGCGATTTTCACCATGATTTTCAGACTTTTCATGAATTTTTCCAGATTTTTAAAATGATTCTATGATTTTCTATTGTGTCATGTCCCCTTCTAGTTGACATCTCTCAGAGCACATGATTAGCCTATTATGCGACCCTCGTAGGCTGATAGGATGGATAGAGGGTCTTGATGGAGCTTGGCTTGGCTTCAGTTGTCAGAATTTGATCAGTTGGCTTTCGTTCGGGCTCATTCGGACACCGTTTGCCTGAGTTGCTATTTTTAGCAGTTTTTTGGCACTCAGGGAGGCACCCCTGCTATTTTTAGCAGTATAGTTGGTCACGTGCAGAGTCACTTTCTGGTTCGCCAGCTTCAGACGGTTCGAGAATCGGATATTATTTGAGGGAGATATTAATATTTGATTGATTTAATTAAATATTAATTATTGGGACTTTATATTATAAAGTTATAATATTTTAAAATATTATAACTTAAGTGTTTTTGCTGAAGGGGTCGACCAACATCAAAGGGGCAATTTTTAATTATATTTTATAATTAAAAATGTGATTTCAAACTATTGAAATATTAAAATAAAATGTTCGAATTTATTTTAATGAAAACCTAATTGAGAAAATCGCACTTTTTCAAAGGATATAAGGTTTTGCTTTGGAATTCGAGCCATAATGATTGATGAAAATAATTTTTGAGTTCTCTCAACCAGAGCACGGAAGCCAAGGGTTTCAGTCTCATAGCATTGGGGAACGAGCCATCTCCACTGAAAGCAATTCAGAGGTTGTGAAATATCATCTGATTTATTGCCAGGCAAAGAGATTTCTTCATCCAGGAGAGATCACAGAACGTTCACAGAACATTTATTGTCAGAGTTTTCAGTGTTAGATTCAACCGGCAAGGTTTCATCAGTAGAGGCACCCATTGTATTGAGATCTGGAGACATCAAGGGAGGCCGTACCTTTATTCATTTATTGGCTGTTGTTTCAAGGCCGTACTTCTGCTGTACCTGGCCGTACCTTCATAAAAAGGGCGTACTTTTTGTTCTGAGCAAATCGCCTCCCATTCTTGATATTTGACTTCCACCCAGTAGGCGCATTTACCTTTGGAGCATTCTTTTGGCATTTGACGTGGAGACAAGTGGATATTTATTGCAGCCGTACCATTTACAGAGCTTTCTCAGTTTGCTGCAAATCAGGTTCATTTGATTAATATTTTATCTTATCTAGCCTGTAGATCTGAGATTCTTTATTGTAATGGCAGTGGAAAAATAATACAAACATTAGTTATCGATTTCTGAGTCATTTATGCTAGATCTGGAAGCATTGTATTTGTTTAAGATTTTTATATCATTTCTTTCAAAAATCGCATTATCTCTTTATTGCACAAAAACCCAAAAAATCAAAAATACACAAAAACAGTCAAAACACACAGTTTCAGAAAACAGGGGAAACAAGGGGTTTCTACATATTGATTTTTTGGAACTTCTGAGTGGTCTTTTGAAATCCGAGCACTTTCTAAAGATGGAAACCCTGCCAAAAATAGAAACTTTTCCAAAAATAGCCCCTAAAAAATAGGAAGTCTAACTTGGACTAAAAATGCCAAAAATGAAGTCCCTAAAAAATAGGTCTAGGGTGGAGACCCCAAAAAGGTAGGAGATGTTAGAATTGACTAAAACGACAGTCAATCTTCATCTCTCGGGCCCTCTAAGTACTATGATGATGTTTGCACAATGATTCAAGCTCAAATTCTTCGCTTGACTCGGGTGACCATTCAAAAACTCAAACTCTAAACCCCCAAATAGAGATCAAATGAAGCTGAAGCGCAATGGCAAAGCCCTAAAAAGCAAACTACTAGGGTCCCCATTTGCAATGGGGCGATGTGTGAAATAGGTCACAACAGGACCCTAACCCTTGTACAAGAAAAAGATAGAGCATGAAGCACAACCAGACAGCAACTAACACCAAAAAAAGTGACAACAAAAGACTACAGAAGGAACAAAAAAACTTAGAAGACCATCCAGCCCACCCTAAGTTGGGGTGGTTAAAAAATTGTTCCAATGAGCTTTGCTTTATCTCAAAACAAGGATCATTTTTCCCAAAACTAACTTTTTTGTTACAAAGAGGAGTCATACAATCACTGGTTGA
Source organism: Sequoia sempervirens (assembly GCA_007258455.2). Classification (NCBI taxonomy): domain Eukaryota; kingdom Viridiplantae; phylum Streptophyta; class Pinopsida; order Cupressales; family Cupressaceae; genus Sequoia; species Sequoia sempervirens. The sequence goes on along the minus strand of VDFB02105153.1, from coordinate 15,997 downwards.
ACCAACACCCAAACCCAAGGCATTATAATCCATAGGGGTATATACCCTTTCAAATCTGCTTTCTAAACTTCCAGGGAGGGAGGAGAAAAGGAATCCTCCTTAGAAGCTGAAATATGATCCTTCTTCCAAAAAAAGTGTTGTTTCTTATTCTTAAAATAGGTAGTGGAAGTATGACCCGCTACACCACAAGAGTGGCAGATAACCAGAGAGTCTACATAGTCAATTTGTTGCACCCAAGTTCCAAATTTTGAAGACAAGGTAATCTGAGCGGGGAGCTTCTAATTTTTCTACTCAAAAACACAAAATCTCGCGAAAAGCAAGTGTCATAAATTTAGTGATCTTATCAATGGCACAATATTGCCAAAAGAATTGGCAATGGAAATGAAATTTTTTTCATTCCAAAATTCCTAAGGAAGCCCATGCAAACAGACCCAAATAGGAAACTTGAATGTCTCTAGCATAGGGTTGAAACTAGATGACCAATTTTGAAGACTTAGACCATTACAACCCATAAACCAAGGGCCTTCAAGAAGGACCCTAGATCTATTCTCCTGAAAGGAAAAAGAAAAAAGAAAGAAACCATTCAACATTGCAAATACCTCAACATCGCCATGAAGCTTCCAAATCCAAAGGATCCATCTTCTAATAGTATCAATATTGTGGCGATTACCATAGAACCTTCCAACTAGCGAGCTTCTAATCCAATCAAACGTCTCAGCAAGAAGAGAATTAGGAACATCAATAATTATTTGTGCATCCTCCATCTCCATAGGAGAGACTCCCAAAACAGAGCACCCAGCAAAATTGCCTTCCTCCACACCACTCGGGGAAAGAACAACAACCACCCCAAGAGAGGAAACAATAGCCTCTAGAATGTCAACAGAAGAAGAAATAATAGCCTCCAAAATGTCAACAAGAGAAGGAACCCCCTCTCTTCTAGAGCAAAAGAAATGGGCATAGGCAGATTCGTATCCTTGAGTTTTGTAGTGGGGGACAAAACCAAACCCCCTTAGAAGGGAAAAGATAACTTTTTTTCATAGCCAAAAACTGGTCACCAACAATGGCCTCACCCACAAGCACCTCAACTAGCTTATTTGCCTTCAGAAGGGCATCCAAGAGGATATTCATGAGAGATTAATCATCTTCACCCAAGACATCCCCATCACTGGGCGAGAAATCAAAGGAAGTCGAGGAGGAAGGGAAAACTTCTTCCTCCCCCCACCAATCCTCTACCTCCTCACTTTCCATTTCATTAGAGAAACCAGCCTCACAGCTTGTAGCCGCAAAAGGACCCGCTCCATCCAAAGTTGACATAGCCACAAGGAAGAAGAAGCCTGCACCAGGGATCCTCTCCAACGCACCACCTTTGCCCTCCCCATCATCTAAGCCACCCTTGTCATTACTGTCCTCAACAGAGGAAGCCAAACCATCACTGTCGTTATCGCCTAGGGTTTTTGTTGCCACCATTATCACTAATGTTTGAGTGTGTTATATCTCTCTAGTTTATACCATTATGTGTCTTTAACTGGGGAATGTTCATATCGTTCAACAACTTTAGCTAAGGGAGAAATGCCAATAGCTTTAACTTTTAGTTTTATTATTTTCATGGTGATGGCATTTAATACTAAGTGTAATGCTTTGAAGTACTCGGTAGCTATGCTATTTGACTACAATAGTCACATTTTCTAACTAAATATCTAGATTGACTTGTAACTATGCCATTTGAGAATTACACGATGTCAACAACATTAATGCAAAAAAATGTGAGTTGTCTACTCAAGAGCACACTCACAAACATTGGCATTGACACATAAACATATAGATGAACATATGTTGTTAATAGATGAATGTGGACACTGTTAAATTTTATGATCAGATTAAGTGCACAGAAAATTAATTCAAAATCAGACACAATAACACAGCAGATACCCTGGGAAAACCCTCCTCTTGAGGGAGAAAAAACCCAGCACTAATATATCTCTTATATATTAATTCTTGAAGAGAAACACTTGTACAAATGAGGCCAATGAGAGAGGCCAGAATAATGCATCAACAAATAATACTAACACAGATTCTATTGTATATAATCTGCTAACACAGAACTGAATACTTCATCAAGGTCGCACTTCACATATGATGAACTTGCGCTGCTCTTGTAATGAATTTGCACTTGAGAAAAAATGTAGAAACCCCTGTTTCCCCCTGATTCTGATTCTGACTGTTTTTTGTTTGTTTTTGCAATTTTTGATTTTTTTGTGGTTTTTGCATGAAATAAAGAAATGGCGATTTTGCAAGAAATAGGAAATAAATTCTCTAAAAATTATTCAACTCCGGAAATAACAAAACCTAATGCAAATACTGAAGCCAGATCATTTATTAACCTTCTGAGATGATTACAATAAAGATCCAGTTACATGCAATCAAAAAGGCAATGAAATTTTATTAAAGAACCTGGTAATATTGCAGCAATAAATGACCCTCTTGAAATGGTACGGCTGAGATGATCTTGCTCTTTTCCCTCTGTCTCACACGCCCAAATGATCTCAGAGACCCTAGCGGCCAATTTGGTGAAGATTGCAAGCCAGGAAGATAGGCGTTTTGTCCAGTATCAAAAACATGCCTTCTTAATGTTAGTACGGCCAGGTACAGCAAAGGTACGGACTGGTAACAGCAGCAAGCAAAGAATAAAACGTACGGCTCTCACTGAGATCTCCAGATCCAATAGAAATAGGCGCCTCAACTGTGTAATCCCTGCTGGATGAATAGCTAATCAAAACCCTGAATATTTTATTGTCTGTGATGCTCTGTAACTTCTTCTGAATGAAGAAATCTCTCTGCTGGCAATAGATCGGATGATATTTCACACCCTCTGAATTGCTCTCACTGGAGATGGCTCGTTCCCCAATGCACTGAGACTGAAACCCTTGGCTTCCGTGCTCTGGTTGAAGACTTCAACAATTTTCAATAAACAATAATCATAATGGGCTCGAATTCCAATGAAAATGCCTTATACACATGAAAAGTGCGAATTCCTTAAAGATAGGGATCATTAAAAGAATTCGACTTATTATTTTATTTCTTTCAATAGTCTCCAGCAAAATTTTTAATTATAAATTTAATCGTCAAATGGCCCCCTTCCATGATGGGCGACCCCTTCATTAATCCACTTAAGTTATAATATTAAAATATTATAACTTTATAACATATGCTCCAAAAATAATTAATATTTAATTAATCAATTAAATATTAATATCTCCCTCGAAATGAGTCCGATTTACGAACCGTCTGAAGCTGGTGACGAAGTGGATGATTCTGCACCTGATCAAGCCATACTGCTAAAAATAGCAGGGGTCCCACGCTGAGTGCCAGAAACTGCTAAAAATAGCAACTCGGGCTAGAAGTGTCCGAACGAGCCCGAACGAAAGCCAACTAATAAAATACTAACAACTCGAAGCCAAGCCAAGCTCCAACAAGACCCTCTATCCATCCTATCAGCCTACGAGGGTCGCATAATAGGCTAATTCTTACGAACTCTGATGCTCGCAAAATGGGGACATTACAGTCCGCCCTCCCTGAAATTGCTTGTCCTCAAGCAATCTCTACTGCAAAGAAACCCACTCCTCGGAAGGCCCCAAAGAAGAACTGTGAAGTGTCCCACACATCTCTAACTATCTCCCATAGCATCAACAAAAACACAACGGCGCAAGCTATCCCTGGATCCCAAACCTAGAGTGAAGGTCTGTCATGTCCGTCATCCTCAAGCTTCCACTGCGCTCTAGTGCCTCCAACTTCACCATGCCAGAAGTGGTGAAGCAATCCACTGGGACCCATCCAAAACACAGTACCAATCCTGTCGCTACCTGGATCCCAACAAAATCTGTACACACATCCAACCATACTGTGGGAATATGAACATCGGAAAGTATTTGTATCACAACAACTCTCTCCATCCTCTGCTAGATTCCCATGGATGTGTTGACTAACCAAACCATCATGTCCACTGGCATCGTAATCACCCTGTAACCATGTATCCGTATGAAACCACTGTGACACTAAAGTAGCAACCCCTGTCGAGTACATCTCATCATGATGGATAACTGATTGTTGCCCCTGCAAGTAATCTCCTGTAAATAATTGAGTCAGGTACTTGCAGCCGCTAATCCCATCTTCAGAAGATGGTAACTCTACACACAGTATTGGGCTACTCCCCTCAACTGCACCCAAAGAAAAATCCTGTGCATAAGGATTGTGCATCAAATACAGATCATGTACTAGTGGATCAAAAGTAAAACTATAGGCACTCCTCACTAAGTACACACTGCAAAACTCCTTTGTGATCTCTGTTTGGAATTCCGATGCACTACGAAAATTCCAAACACTGCGATTATCGCTCAATCCTGAACTGGTTTCAGGAGTGTTATTGGCTTCCAACTTCAAGAGTGGATTATCATAGGTCGAACCACCATCCAACTCAAATAACGGATTATTCACAAATTGCACAATCATTCTATTATGATTTGAATCATCCACCGCTGAGCCCCTGGAACAGTAGATTAAATCATACTCCTGAATTGGTTCATCAAGCGACCGATCATGATCAACTGCATGGGATGAAATAACTGATTTGCTTCCAGAAAAGGGAAACAAATCATCATGAGAACCGATCTCCCACCTGAATGGTATTCTGCCTACCTCCTGTGAAGAAGATGGAGTAGTGTCGAGAGTTGTCACACAACTCTTCAATGAATCAACTATTATGTTGCAAGAGCTAACAATAATTGCCCCTGCAACACCTGTCATGGGAGTAACTTCAGGAGAACCAGGTGTAACATGTGGTTCCCTGCAACTTTCAACCAATGCACTCGTCCCATCTATATCAACTGCTCCTATAACCGTGATGGATGTAACCACATCCTCACTACAACCCGTGGATATATGATCCTCGCTGACTACCACTGTATGTAACTGTACTATATCTGCAGCTAGTCGAGACTGTGCCAAACTTAACTCCACGGTAAGCTTGTCCAACCGTGACTGAGACTCCTGAAGGGTCAACTGGGTGCTCTGCAACGAGTCCATAGTCACCTCAAGCTCATGAGTGAGTTCGTTAACCTCCTCCTCCTTCCCCTTCAATGCGTCATAACAAATGCAATCCCACTCGAGAAGAAAATCCCTATCCACAAGTAGTTTTAGGTAATTTTGTTTTATCATTCCAATTGCTTCTCGAAGTGCATGTATCTCTGCAAGGGAAAAACCACTATCACCATGCTCATCTGTCAAAGGAGTACTCCAACCATAGGTAGCCAACATCTGACGAGCAACATCAAAATGCTCAATGGTTGTAGCAATCATATTGTCATTCACTTTTAGTTGCCCAACCAAATGATGAGGATTATGTAGCTTATGACCCCCATACAAGTTTTCCGATTCACAATATGCACTATGATATGAGGCTGATTCGCCATTACTCACTACATGATAAGCAGCATCATGTGTGCTTTCATCCATGCACACCTCAACATCTAAGGTACTGCTACTTTGTACCTCAAAGGATGGCTCAACTGATAAGGTAGAAGTTGCTGGTATGATAGTATCTTCACAAACTTCCACTCCCAAGGTAACTGCATGCCCATCCAAAGCACGATCCTGGGATTCCATATCCACATATGAATCTTCTAGCTTGTTTTCAAAGGTCTGATCTGGAAAATCAGACTCACCATGACATGAATCCCCAACATACAATGCATCACTAGTACCCAATTCCTGAGTACTTTCATGTGACAATTCAATAGGATCATTTTGCACATGTGAAAACATTGTTGTCTCATGCAAAGTTTCATCATTGCTGCTATGAAAATCAGAAGTAGCCTCCATAGTAGAAACTTCTTGAGTCACCTCTTGCAAGGACGATGTAGATAAATCATTACCCAAAGCTGTGCTAGTGTCTTCTTGAATCAAATCAGTATGTCTATCAAATTCATCATATAAATTTCTGCATACTTCATAGGAATTTGAAGATACCAAATCATTTTGATGAAGAGTTGTATCATCTTTCTGTGTAGATTCTCTATCCATTTCATGTGTAAACAATTCATGAGCTATAGTGTGATAATTCTTCCTTGCAAACTCTGTCTTATGGCAAAGACTCGGGTGCAAATCCATGTAACTCATGAAAGGAAGTTCCTTCTTAATTTTTTGAGGAAGAGTGCTATACTCCTTAAACATGCTAATCACTTCTTCTTCTTTGTTTTGTGGTGTTCGACCTTTGTTGGTAGGAAGTGAATTGAATCTTTTAGGCAACCCAAACTTTGAAAGCGCACTAAACGCAGCAACTCTCGATTGAGCTTGTATTGGGATTGTTCAAGTTCTTTGAATGCCTGTTTATCGCTGAGCAATGTTTTCATGACGCCCGTTTTCGCTGTTCAACTTGAAAACAATTCCAACTGACTTGTGTAATTGCTAATTTTCCCACCAAATGAATGCAACCATCACCCAACAGGTTGGCAGGAAACCGCTTTGATACCACTGTAGAAACCCCTGTTTCCCCCTGATTCTGATTCTGACTGTTTTTTGTTTGTTTTTGCAATTTTTGGTTTTTTTGTGGTTTTTGCATGAAATAAAGAAATGGCGATTTTGCAAGAAATAGGAAATAAATTCTCTAAAAATTATTCAACTCCGGAAATAACAAAACCTAATGCAAATACTGAAGCCAGATCATTTATTAACCTTCTGAGATGATTACAATAAAGATCCAGTTACATGCAATCAAAAAGGCAATGAAATTTTATTAAAGAACCTGGTAATATTGCAGCAATAAATGACCCTCTTGAAATGGTACGGCTGAGATGATCTTGCTCTTTTCCCTCTGTCTCACACGCCCAAATGATCTTAGAGACCCTAGCGCCCAATTTGGTGAAGATTGCAAGCCAGGAAGATAGACGTTTTGTCCAGTATCAAAAACACGCTTTCTTAATGTTAGTACGGCCAGGTACAGCAAAGGTACGGACTGGTAACAGCAGCAAGCAAAGAATAAAACGTACGGCTCTCACTGAGATCTCCAGATCCAATAGAAATAGGCGCCTCAACTGTGTAATCCCTGCTGGATGAATAGCTAATCAAAACCCTGAATATTTTATTGTTTGTGATGCTCTGTAACTTCTTCTGAATGAAGAAATCTCTTTGCTGGCAATAGATCGGATGATATTTCACACCCTCTGAATCGCTCTCACTGGAGATGGCTCGTTCCCCAATGCACTGAGACTGAAACCCTTGGCTTTCGTGCTCTGGTTGAAGACTTCAACAATTTTCAATAAACAATAATCATAATGGGCTCGAATTCCAATGAAAATGCCTTACACACATGAAAAGTGCGAATTCCTTAAAGATAGGGATCATTAAAAGAATTCGACTTATTATTTTATTTCTTTCAATAGTCTCCAGCAAAATTTTTAATTATAAATTTAATCGTCAAATGGCCCCCTTCCATGATGGGCGACCCCTTCATTAATCCACTTAAGTTATAATATTAAAATATTATAACTTTATAACATATGCTCCAAAAATAATTAATATTTAATTAATCAATTAAATATTAATATCTCCCTCGAAATGAGTCCGATTTACGAACCGTCTGAAGCTGGTGACGAAGTGGATGATTCTGCACTGCTAGCATGCATCTGCTAAAAATAGCAACTCAGGCTAGAAGTGTCCGAACGAGCCCGAACGAAAGCCAACTGACAAAATACTAACAACTCGAAGCAAGCCAAGCTCCAACAAGACCCTCTATCCATCCTATCAGCCTACGAGGGTCGCATAATAGGCTAATTCTTACGAACTCTGATGCTCGCAAAATGGGGACATTACAAAAAACAATGATCGAATGAACTGAATGCTGAATGGATGGAACTCAATGAATATAAATACAGAAGTGGATATGAGACGTGCCTCTTCATTAACCTCCAAGTCGGCCTCCAACAAATGTCTAGAGAAGGATCGCGTCCAATAAGAAATAGGTCGGCCCTCATAAGAACTCGTGCCATTAAGATAAAGCGCACCTCTTCACAATGTTGGCTTTAACATATACTCGTGCCTCTTCAATAATAAACGTCTCTTATAAATTAAATAGCATTAAGCTATCATTTAATTTATTCAATCGACAAATGAATGGGTTGGAAGGAATCGCACGATGCTGTTTATTATCATCAACACTCCCTCTCAGCTAGGGAGAGTACTTCCAGTTGTACAAGACATATCACCTCAACGTGATGTCTACCACATTGGCTACAACCAAATGTGAAAAGAAGAATATCACCTCAACGTGATATTAGATATCACCTCAACATGATATCAACCATAATGGCTACAACCATACTATGGTGTGTACAAGTGTTCATCACTTACGTGATGTTGTCACCTCAACATGACTTTCACAAGTACAAGATGTGTCATGGAGTCACACACATGACATCCACCATGACTCTACTCAGAGGGTGGAAACAAGGGCTTTCACCTAAAATCTCAAAGAGAAATGCATTAACAAGGGCTTTCACCTCAAATTCCTTCATCTTAGAGAAAAATGCATTAACAAGGGATTTCACCTCGAACTTCTCTCACAGAGAAGAACTCATTAAACAAGGCTCACTAATACTGAGACTCTTTCTCAATCAAGGTTGGATTCTCCACCATACCAAGCTTATCTCGAAAATACACAAACTTTATCCTGGAGAGAGGCTTGGTGAGAATGTTGTTTGCTCATCAGTGCTGATATACCTCAACTATATAGCCTTCCATAGTACCATATCTCTAATATAGTGGTACTTGATCTCAACATGCTTGGTTCTGTCATGGAACACAGGATTGACAGAAAGCTTCACGCAGCTCTGATTATCACAATGAATAATAGTAGGCTCCATTGATTGTCCAAACAATCCTGCAAGGAGCTTACGAAGCCACACTGCTTCCCAAGCTGCAATATATTATGCCTCTGTTGTACTCAATGCCATAGATGACTGTTTCCTGCTGCACCAAGATATCATAGCAGAACCCAAATTGAAGCAACAACCAGAGGTGCTCTTCCGATCTGTGACACACCCTGCCCAATCAGAATCAGTATAACCATGTAACTCCAAGTCAGCATCTGAAGTATATCTCAACCCATATCCAACTGTGCCACGCAAGTATCTTAGGATATGTTTAGCTACAACAAGATGTATCTATCTCGGTTCACACACGAACTGGCTAAGTGCACTCACAGGATAACAAATATTAGGTCTAGTGTTAACTAGATACATCGAGGACCCAATCAGTTGTTTGTACAATGTAGGATCCACCAAGTCTGAACTAGCTGCAACCTCCTTCAATTTATGTAGGTTGGTCTCCATGGGTGTAAACATGGATTTGCAATCCATCATACCAAATCTCTTAAGTATATCAATGGTGTACTTTCCTTGACTTAGAATCATCTCATCTGGTTTCTACTAGACTTCTAATCCAAGAAAGTAATGCATGAGCCCAAGGTCCTTCATCTCAAATTCAAAAGCCAACTCCTTCTTACACTTGAGAATCAAGTGATCTTCTCCAGTAAGGATCAAATCAGCAACATATAAAACCAAAATCAATGCATCACCATCAACTACCTTAAAGTATAGATTAGAGTCAGCATCATTCTTCAAGAAGCCCAAACTTGATAGGTAATGATCAATCCTTTCGTACCATACACGAGGAGTCTGCTTAAGACCATACAAGGCCTTCTTCAGCTTGCAAACATGAGATTCCTTTCCATGTACCTTGAACCCATCAAGTTGCTCGATGTAAACTTCTTCCTCTATCACACCATTTAGAAAGGTTGTCTTCACATCCATTTGATGAATCTTCCATCCTCTAGATGCAGCAATGGCAATGATGGTTTTGACAGAAGTGTAGCGAGCAACAAGAGCAAATATTTCTTAATAATCAACTCCCTCTTTCTATGAAAACCAACGAGCTAGGAATCTTTCCTTGTACTTCTCAATGCTCCCATCTGCAGCATGCTTGATTTTGAAGAGCCATTTTGAAGATACTACAGATTTGCCTTCGGGTCTAGGAACAATGTCCCAAACATCATTCATGAGAATTGATTGGTACTCCTCTGTCATAGCATCTTTCCAAACTTGTTGACTAGAAGCTTCCTCCACACTAGAAGGCTCAGACGCAATAATCTGACTCATCAAGGCAACATAACTGGAGAACTTATGTGGCCTTTTACTTTCTCTGAATGTACCTCTAAGAGCTGCAAATCTCTCAGCCTCTTGCATAGTTTGTCTAGCCCAAAGAGGTCTCTTTCTTCTAAACACAATATCGGTAGGCCCATCAGTAGGTTCCAAGGGTTCAACTGGATCAACATCTTCCTTTGGTTCGGAAGTCTCCCTCTAAATCTCAAGAGTATGATCAACTTCCATATCCTGAGGAGGCTCATCATTATCAATCTTCATATGAGTGCCCCTAGATCTCTTGAATGCTACATCTTCCTCAAATGTGACATCCCTACTGATCTCGATCAACTTCTATCCAGGAATGTATATTCTGTAGGCTTTTGAAGTCTCACTATAGCCCACAAAGATTCCCTTCTTGCCAAAAGGCTCCAACTTGGTTCTCTTCTCTTTTGGAACATGAACATAGACAGGACATCCAAAGATCCTCAAATGACTAACCTCGGGCTTCTTCCCTGTAAAAGTTTCTTCTGGAGTCATATTCTCCAAGATCTTGTGAGGACTTCTATTCTGGACATATACTGCAGTCCTGGAAGCTTCAACCCATAAGAAGGTTTGTAGATCCTGGTCATGAATCATGGCTTTTGCTGCTTCCACAATTGTCCTGTTCTTTTTGTCTTCAACACCATCTTGTTGAGGATTATAAGGGATGTGTTGTACCCCAAAATTAAAATTTTTGTTACACTTAGACATTTTGAAGAAATGAGTAAAAGTCTTGTTAAAACAGTCAAAAAGGTCAAAACTTGGGTGTGCATGTCTTGCATGGAGGGTTAAAACACAAAATTTTCAATTTCTAACAATCTGGGTCTGCTAAGAGCAGCTTAACCTACAAAACCCAGATCTCAGTTTTTCATCCCTAAATTTTAGGAAAACTGCTATTTTTAGAAATTTTCTCGAAATAGTAACGCTGGTTTTTCTGGGTTTCTTTCGAACGGATATCGCAAAATTTTCTAAAAATAGAAAATTTCTAAACATAGAAAGTTGGTCCGACAGGGTCCGAACTGATTTTGATTGGCTCAAAATGTGTCCGTATCAGGCTGGTGCAGTCAGAATCTTAAAATAATCAGTTTTGCCCTACTGGGTCTATTCAGCTTTTTCAGAAGCATATCTGGAGTTCCGAGGTCATCAATGGAGGTCATCCGACTGCCAGGCGTTAATTTTAGCATTCAAAACTTCCAGCAGAAAGTGAAATGATGAACATGCACGAGGATCGAGGAAGAAAAGTGAAAAGTCATGAAAATTTTCTAAGTCTGCTAAGTTTGGGCGCCCCAGTTGAAGAAAGGCGCCCACCTTTTCAGGGTACCAGATGAAGGAATTAGGGTTACGGTCTCCAATGGAAGTTGCTCAGTTTTCAGTCAGCTTCGCGATGGATATCCCCGTCAGAGCATCTGATGATCCAGTCTCCGGCAAATTCAAGTCAAAGTAGAAGGTATGAAGTGAAAATCTGAAACTTGAAGTTGAATAAATTAAGAATTTTTCTAAGTCTGGAGAAACTGGGCGCCCTAAGAAGAGAAAGGCGCCCAACTTTTCAAGGGTGCAAACAGAGGAATTTGCAGTCGAAGTTACAACGAGATGTCTTCAGAATTCAACTGGCTTTGCAGTGAGCTATTCAGCACGACAAACGGAGCTCGCAGTCATCAGATTCAAAAGGCTGAACAGAAGGTCCGATGAGAGGTAAAAAGAGAAATTCAAAGCAAAAGTAAAAAAATCAAAAAATAAACTAAGTGTTGGTAAACTGGGCGCCCCCAGCCAAGATAGGCGCCCAACCTTTTGAAGGGTAAAAATCCACTTTTTGACAAACGTGCCTCCAGAGCACCCCCCTTCATTCTTCGTCAGCTTCGCGATGAGCACAGCCATTCAGCAATCCGACGCCCGGAGCTCAAGATTTAACGAGATCGTCTGCGGAAGAGAGGTTAATGAAGAACTTGGAAATTAGAAAAATGGCTAACACTGAAGAAACTGGGCGCCCCTAGAAGGAAAAGCCTCCCGTGAATTCGGAGGTCGAAATCAAGTTTTTAGCAGGAGGTGCCTCCAGAACATCTTCTTCAGAATCAGTCCGGCTCCGCAGTGAACCACTCAGCTCGCCTGTCGGGTAGACCTGTCAACGGGAAATCAGTGGCGAAGTGGCGTGTTAAAATGAAGAAAAGTTAAAAAAGTGGAAATTTTGACTAAGTCTGGTGAAGTTGAGCGCCCCTCTTGGAGAAAGGTGCCCAAATCTTCATGCCTTAGAAGATTTTTGAAGATTTTCAAAATTTCAAAATTGCAAAGGAAGAGGGTGGCGTCCAAACTTGAGAAGATGAGATTTAGGGTTTTTGGAATAAAAGCAGAAAAAAAAGCAAAACCTAAATCAAAACCTAAGTCTATTTAACTCTTCTTTTCAATGTATTTTTCATTATTTTTGCAGGTAGCATCCAGAGGAGAAAGTTGGAGCAGCAAGTTTGAGAAATTTTTGTGATTCAAGAATCCATAGTTGCTGGTTTTACATCAGATTTTTCAGACCAGCAAGCATAAACCATTGTTCTTTCAAGCTTTTTGTTCCAGAAGATCAAATTTTTCAAGCAGAAGGCCAAGGCTTTCAATTTTTCAGTCATCTGGGTCTTTTTGCCTCTATCTTCTGAAGAATTTTTCAAAGACTTCATCAAGTTGCAGCAAGTGCTTTTATCTTGCATGTCAGTGAAAACCTCAGTGCATTCAAAATTCAACCATCTGGGTCCTTTCCAATCAGTCTTCTGAAGAAAACCCATATCGCAGCTTTTTTTCAAAAACCTAGGGTTGGCTGCTTTTTCATCAAACGTCAGAGTTTTGCAAATCCAATCAACTGGGTCCATTTCTAACGATATTCTGAACAAAACCCAGATGCCAGCTTTTTTCGGGAAAAGTTGAAGAAATTAGGGTTTGCTGCTTTTTCAGTCAAAATTCGAGATTTTCAAAAACGGACGATCTGGGTTGTCTTGTATCGTCATTCTGAACAAAACCCATATCTCAGAAAAATTTCTCAAAAATTCGTCCGTTGAAGCACAAAAATCAGCATTCTAAAAATAGAAATTGCACGAGACTTGTCTGAATCAGGGCGAGTTTACAGTCATTCTTCAAGTTTTCTGAAATGCAGTACACTCCTAATGTTTTCAAGTCCGAATCAGCACTTTTTCATAATTCTCATCAAACAAATTGAGATTTACTTTGCATCGTCAAGCCGGTAGTTCAACCTACACGCTTTGAGAGCAGTAACGCCTAATCAGAACCCGGTCATTCGACCTCGCGAAAGCAGCATCTATTCCTATATCGGGCCGTATTCTGAGTTCGTAATCGCTGCATTAAGCATTGGCAACCTCGCTAATTTAGGAGATCCAACCGGATGGAAGGTTGATTTGCGCAGCTTAAACCGACATGGTTGAAAAGTGTTTTTCCATTCCCCATGGACCGAAGTGTAACTCTTTCGAGGGATGAGTGTGAAAGATGTGAATATGCATAAGGACAAATACGCCAGTTAGAAGACGCCTGCAGATGGATGAAAGAAAAACATAAGACATTGCCCAAGAATGTCGGACGAGGAGAGTTCAAGGACGAGGTTGCTATCATCATCACTTTGCTCAACAGGGTCACTGGCTCAGAAGATGCCACTAAGTTCCAACCTTGGATGTTTTATGTCATACCTCACATTATGAAGAAGACTGAGTTTTATGACTGGCCTACTTTGATTAGTGACTGCCTACATCAACAAATAACAGAATATTTCCAGTTTCATGTATTTCACATGGTGTCATATCTAGTCTACCTGGTGGCCTATCAAGGTCAATCTCGCAGGGATTGAACACCGGATCTTTGAGCCGCTCAACACATTTCGTTTATAATTATTATCCTCACCGAGTTCACAAAGTCGCGTAACTACCTACAAAAGGGTGAACGAGGCATTTCCTGATGTACACGGCGGACTTAGACAATGAATTGCACGTCCGCACTTCTTCTCAGCTTCTTGCCGTAGCAGCTGGCGACGTAATGGGCGCGATTGGTTTATACAAATTTTACCCTTTACCTATCTCGTGGTTTATGGTTATTCAGTGCCTCGCTAATATTGCCAGCGGTATCCGGCCGACGAGGTCATCTTCATGAATTCCCTGAGGCAAGCTCACGGTCCGCAGACAAATTGAGAAATAGAAAGAAACCTCTTCACTTTCCATTAGGGTTGGGTATTTATACATGCAGGACTGCTACAGATGCCAGGACAATTGGAGAAGAATTAGATAAATTCGGTCTCAAATCCTACAGTGAGAGGCGGTCATTTGATCCTCATGGTGTCTATGCTGGCCGGTTGGAGAAGAATTACAATCACATACCTGCACTTGAAGATTTTTGGGCTAACTGTGCAGATGAGTTTGAAGTGCGCATGAAGCATAAAGAGGTGGTTGACTTCCATCGAAAGATTGTTTCTTTAAATGAAGATATAGAAGGGCTCTCCGATGATGATGAAGATGTGCTTCTACCAATGTACACTCAGAAAAGAATCGAGGATTAGCCTCTTCCACAAGTTAATTGGGCAAACAAGGAATCTCTTTTAGTTGAAGATAGAACAAGACAAGTCATTGAGTATAGTAAGGTTTTCTTAGTGCTTAAAAGGAAGAACTCTATTCCAGTAGTAGAGCCGCCAAGGATAATTCCCTCTTCTTCCACAGCATACCAAAAGGAAAGGGTAAAAGTCAAATTTCAAGATGGCCAAAGGATGTATCAAATAAAAATAAAGAGAAGGTTGGATTTCGTGCATAGCTATACGGTGAACAGCCTACGTGACTCCGGTTCCTCTTTGATGAGCCCATACCTTTAATGAAGCAGAGGAGCCACCTTCAACACATGTTTCTGTACCTTTGACAGGTTCGTCACCAATTCACATTGATCTTGATATCGAAGATGATGAAGAGATTGCAGCAGCACCTCCTGAGGAAGTTAGTAAAGATACTACGGTGTCTTGGCTTGAGAATTCCTTAGGAAGGGTTAGGAGAAGGCCTTCATATCAAGTGAGTGTTGATGATCTCGATAACATTTATCAGGAACCTCCTAAGAAGAAGGCAAAGAAACAAGTTCATTTTGATAGGAATCCGGATAACGAGATTGTCGTAGAGACTGCAGTGCCCCCAGAAGATAAGAATAGGGATGAGGTGAACATGGATGATTTTGTCATGGTCAAGGCTAGTCTTGGTAGAAATACCAGACATGCGGATTTGAGTCTCTTCAAAGTTGTATCCGAAAACCTTCATGAAAGAGTGCTTAAAGATGGAGAAGACAAGGCAGCCCTCAAGGCTGAAAATCAGCAGCTTAGGCTTTTCATTTCCAACCTTGTTCGTGGTTCTTCACAAGCAACCCAGTTGCTGCCCTGTGTCTTAGAGACACTAGCTGATCACCACCGCTAAGACAAATTCGGGTCATATGTGGGAAAGAGACTCGGAGTGGATCGGTGAGCTTCATTGTCGAGGAAAGAGATCTTGGTTCCTGATGTTCCAAATGGAGAGAACGCCATGAACTTCAAAGCATCCAAGGATTTGAACAAACATGGCTGAAGTAAAACCTAGGCATGAGATTCATTATTGCTGATTTAGACACGTTCACGGTTCAGCAGTTTCAAAAGAGCACAAAAGACAAATCCTTGCATGGAGAGAACGTCATGTTTTCAAAGTTAAAACCTATGAGAGGATATCTGAAGAATTCATCACTTACAGGCAAAGGGTGGTTGAAGCTCTCCTTTTCATTAGTGAATTTGT
>VDFB02105152.1:0-47129 GCA_007258455.2 Sequoia sempervirens | reverse complement strand
ATGTTGAATTTCACTAAAATGTACTCGAGCGTTGTCAAACCACAAGGGGAGATGTTGTCGGATGATTACAACATGTATGTCATGGGATTTGATCTGAGAGCAACCCGACCGCAAGACAAGGTAGAACTCATCGAAGAAACGCAGTGGGTGGTGACCATAGACTTCCTCAAGTCTGGTCGCTAACTAAAAAAGAAAGAAGAGGAGTTGAAGCTTGTAAAAGATAGGGTCAAGTTCTTGCAAGCAAAGGAAAAGGCAATGGAGGAAGATATTGCACGCTTATCAGAAAAAGTGCAAGCAATAAATGTGGAGCAAAACAAATTCTGGGAGGAACTTGCCAAGTTCCAATCCGTTGATCCCTCCCTGGTCGATGTGCTACAGAAAAGGAACTGAGATTATTAGAACCAGCTAACTTTGGTAGAGCAGGCGATGCAACAGTAGCGTGCTCAATTTGAGCAAAAAATTGAAGAAAAAGAGGCAGACTTTGAGGCTCGAAAGGCCCAATTGAGAAAGGAGCTTCAAGAGATGAAGCTTTCTCTTGAATCAGAATCAACAAACAAGAGTTGGGAGAAGGAAAAATGGTCCAAAGAGCTAAGCAACATCAAGGGAAAACTTGCATCCGCAAACAATAGAATTGCAAAATTGACAAAGGATGTTTAAAGGATGCGGATTGCCCTTCTAAGGAATGCTCCCCAAGCCCCTACTGCTCGGTCAGACCTCATCCCAGTAGCTCAACAACTATATATTTCATATTGGGAAAAGGTTAAGGCCTTTTGCCTAACACTTCAACCAACGCTTTGATTCATGTCGGCGGCAACAAAATTGAGTAGGGAGGTTCACGGAACAATTGAGCAGTTCCCATGGTTCATCACGAAAAGGGTTCCTGAGGCAAAGAGTTTTCTAAGTAAGCTATACATGGTCTTTTCTGAAAACTTAGCAAAGGCAAGGATCGAGGATCATAATGTTGTTGTCAAGACAACAAACAAATTCATCCACTACCACGTGGCCATCCTTCATACTAATTCATGCGCAGCTACTTTAAACCGGACTATGGATAGCATGCGAGAAAATTTCTCCCAGCTAATTGAGATGGGCATGTCATCCCCATTTCTTGAAGATGAGTTAGTCGCCACAATTGAGAAAATTGTGGAGAAAATTAAAGAGAAGGATCAAGACCCAACCACTTTCTAGAGTTTTAGCCAGCCTCCTACCGCAGCAAATATTGAGGGTGTCATTCATCTGATCACACAACTGCTTTTCCAATGTGATTCAAGGATTGGTTTACCTGCGGTGCTTCCTTATAAAGAAATGCTCGACCTAAGCGGAGCGCAAGAGAATCTGCACGATGTATCGAGGCCATCTGAGGGTTGCCCCTACAGGTAGCTCTTTCTAAACTCTAAATCTGTCGCCCTATCGATTGCACTCTGGTCTATGAGCTAGAGAAAATTTTGGATTCATTGTTCCACAGGTGAAACGCCCCTAGTAGTCGCCCAAAGCTATGAATGTAAAATTCTTCAAGCTCCCTTTGGTTGTTTTTTATGTTTTGCTAAGTTTTGACCTCCCGCCTCATTTATTCAACATGTTGCCCTTAGCCTTTCATCAAGCTTCTTTTTACTATACTCTGTCGGCTTCTTCCACGTGTCCTCCCAGCAGTCCTCGTAGCAAAGGCTTCCTTCACTCTTAAATCGGCTCCCGCTATGCTCCCATGTGTCTTCACCGCGGGCTATTTTTAACTGCTTCCCTTCACTTCTTCATCGAGCCCCACTTGTGTGCCACGTAGCTTCCGTTTGCATAAAATTTTGGCAGACCCCAGGATAGTGCCGATTATAAACATTGTTGTTATGTGTCTTCTCGACACAAGCTTTCAACAAAAGGAGGGGAGAATGAACCACAAGTTGCACCATGCTGCCACCTATCTCCTTGCGGGGACTTCATCAAAAGGAAAGAGTGGAGTGAATGCCAAGCTGCGATATGCTGCCACATGTCATAACTGCCTCCATTAGGAAGCGACACTTTTATACTCGGATATTCTTGGACCACTACCATCATTTGGAGGGGATGTATCTAGCTGGGAAGCGTCTACATGCCATGGCCTGAATAATTTATGTTTGAATGGTGAAGGGAAATCATTGTTGAAGCCATCATTGCCAAAGGATACTGAATCTTTTATGTTACAAGCTTGTCAAGCGATGGATTGTTGGATATAAATACTTCTTGCTTCAGAAAATGAGTTTGAAATATGCAAAAAATTTAGGGAGAGACTCCAGGCCTTTAGTATTGTTTTTAAGATTATTATATGAAACTTTCAGACTATGCCATTGTTTGGCCTTTCTGTTTTTCTTATGTTATTTGATAAGACATTAATATTGTGCCATTATTGTTTGGATTTTTCATTTGCAAGAACTTCTATGATTTTAAATACAAATTGTTGATTTAGATCATGTCTTTGACTCTTATTTTCAGTGGATGTATGCTATAATCATTTTATTCCATTAGATGAATTGTTCAGATCTTTTCTTTTGATTACTGTGATTCTGAAACATAGCATATTGTTGAATGGGCCCTTGATTTTGTTCCCAAAGGATAGATTCACCGTGCCTTTATCTACATCTTGGCAGCATCACCTTAGTTAGATTTTGATTTTTATATATCTACTTCCTTTTCCCATTCAAAACCCCAATTACAGAAGAAGTTGGCTTCTTTAAAAATCTGGAGGTCGCTCAGTTTAGGGAAATTGGTCTCCCCATTAACTTAGTTTCTCATAAAGGTTGTTACCTTACCAAATTTTGGCATCAACAGTTCCCAAATCCACAAGCCAACCTTCATTATGGAGAAATGCAAAGCAATCTCATTTCTCCCAAACACCCTATTTCACCAAACAAACATACTATAAAACACATATTCCACTATAGAATGACCTAGAACCTAAAACTTTGAACCTCTAAACACCTCTAATCATCATATCCAAATCATGTAGGAATATCTTCAGTCATGAAGAAATGCAGAGCAAAACACTGAACACCACTCTATCACTTTGAACTCTCTTTTATTCATTTTTTCTCAAAAGCACTTGGAAACCAAGTAAACTAGTTGCATCAACACTACTAACATCTTTGCAACACATCTATATCATCTTCAGCATCTCTCATCAACTATAGCACATCCAACTATCTCTCCAAACATAACTTCTACAACTATACTGAAGTAAGACATCAATGACAACACTAGCATTGTACTGACATCAATACCAACAATTTTAGGCTTCCAACAACTCCAATGCTAAGGGTTGACATCATTAACACCAAAAAAATTCCAACATTCTCTTCATACAATGGGCTAACATCAATGAAAACACCCAAACAACTCACAAACAACTCAAGCTTCTAACAATCTCCCCCTTTGTCATTGATGGCAACACTTGCTTTTTGAAAAACCATCAATAACAAAAGCAACCGATAGAAACTTTGCAACAAGTAGCAACAAGAAGTACTCCCCCTGACTGGGACATCTCTCATACTTCATATTCTCTTGCTCCTGAACACTCTCTCCCCCTATGGTCTTTAGATCATATTCTCTTCTCCACTATTGTTTTTCAACCAACTTTCTCCCCCTTTGACATCAATGGAAAAGGGCCATAGAATCATCCAATCCTCTTTCCTATATTGAACTCTTTTGCTCTCCCCCTTTGACAATATTCAAAGGGCATCACCTACACCTTTCACACATCACATGCATAGAATCTTTATTTTTGGCATCTGCGTACAATACTTCGACATCCATGCAACACCAACAATACTCAATTTTCTACACTCTCCCCCTTAGGAGCACAAAATATGCTCCATATTACTTCACCAACCAACAATACTACTACCTACTCCCCTTGAGAGGTAGCCTTCAACAACAGAACAAAAGAATAAATCTTGAATTGCTTCACCGGATTGATGCACACTCTTATGCATCTAGTTGAAAGGAGAGGCAACAACCCCTAACTTCTGTCGGAGATACTCAAATGTATATTTAGTAAGAGCCTTCATGAAGATATCTGCAACATGATCCTTTATAGGCACATACTAGTAAGAGCCTTCATGAAGATATCTGCAACATGATCCTTTATAGGCACATACTCCAACTTCACCTCATTTTTCGCAACCTTCTCTCTTAGAAAGTGATACCGGATTGAGCTATGCTTTGTCCTTGAATACATCACCACATTCTTCGATATATTGATAGCACTTGAATTATCACACAAGATAGAAATAGGTTCATCATATGAAATTATGATATCCTTCAATGCCTACTTTATCCACAACACCTATGTGTAGCAAGATGTTGCTGCAATATACTCTACTTATGTAGTAGATAATTACATTGAGTCCTACTTCTTACTCAACCATGAAACCAATATGCTTCCAAGAAAGAAAGCACCTCCACTTGTACTTCCTCTATCATCCACACAACTAGCCTAATCTGTATCAGTATAGGCACTTAAAGATAAATTAGTATCCTTTAGATACCATAGACCATAGTCGGAGTGCTCTGCAAATATCTAAATATCCTATTTACTACTACCACATGTGATTCTCTAGGATCTTCTTGAAATATGGCCACAAGAAAAACTCCATGCATGATATCTAATCTAGTAGAAGTTAGATATAGCAGTCCACCAATCATTGATATGTACTTGCTTTGATCAGTCTTAAGAGATTCATCATTCTTGCTCAACTTGCAACCAATAACCATAGGAGTACATACTGGTTTAGAGCCTTCCATTCCAAAATTCTTCAACATTTCCTTGACATATTTTGATTGTAAAATGAATATTCCTTTTTCTATTTGATTGATTTGTAGCCCAAGGAAAAAATTCATCTCCCCAAACATAGACATCTCAAACTTTGTTTGCATCTCTTTTGCAAATCTCTTGCACATACCTTCATTTCCTCCAAAGATTATGTCATCAACATACACTACCACAATTAATATTTTTTCTCCTTCAACTTTGAAATAAAAATTGCTATCTACAATACCTTTATTGAATCCCTACTATAACAAGTACCTACCCAATATTGCATACCAAGCTCTGGGAGCTTGCTCGAGACCATACAATGCCTTCTTCAATCTACAAACCATATTAAGATTGTCTAATAACTGAAATCCTTATGATTGTTGAATGTATACCTCTTCTTCCAACTCACCATTCAAGAATGCAAACTTCACATCCATCTGATAAACCTTGAAATCATTATGTGTTGCAAAGGCCAAAAACATCTCAATGGCCTCAATTCTTGCCACCGGAGAAAATGTCTCCTCAAAATCTATTCCTTCCACTTGTGAGTATCCCTTACACATAAGTCTGGCCTTATTTCTAACAACTTTCCATTCTCATTCAGCTTGTTCCTAAATACCCATTTAGTTCCTATTACATTCTTGTTTGTTGGTCTTGGGACTAATTCCCAAGTCTAATTCTTCTCAATCTACATCAATTCTTCTTCCATAGCTTTGGTCCAATTCTCATCCTTACATGCCTCAATCACTATCTTAGGCTCTACTTTGGAAAGTAGACACAAATTTACTTGTTCTTCTGTCATAGCATCTTTTCTTTTTGTCAACACACCTCTGCTCTTATCACCAATGATATGATCTTCAAAATGATTCTTTTGCACATACTTAGGATTCTTAGGAATCCTTTCCAGAGATTCTTCCTCTTCAACCTACATCTCTTTTTCATTTTCTTCTTATTTTCCTTCTTCTCTGCAAGAGGACTCATTAGATTCACATCCTTCTATCAATACTAAGATTTTATGTGGTTCTTCATCTACTTTAACACTTGCACTTTCAACTATCTTCTTCAGCCTCTTTTTGTAGCACCGGCTGGCCTTGCTTCTTGTAGAATATCTGAGGAAGATTCCTTAATCTGACCTTGTATCAAATTTTCCCATGTTTTCTTCATCTCTCTTGATATAAATTTTGCTTCCAAACACTCTAAAATATTTGACAATAGGATTTCTTCCATACCATAGTTCATAGGGAGTCCTTGAACTATTTACTCTTGCTTATACTTTGTTGAGTATGTATACTACAATTTGAATAGCTTCTCTCCAATAAGCATCTAGTAGATTTGCTTCATTCATGATTGTCCTTGTTGCTTCCTAAGTTGTCTTATTCTTTCTCTCCACCACTCCATTCTGCTAAGGAGTTCTAGGAGCTGACAAATGCCTCTTTATTCCATGATCTTCACAAAAAGTATTAAACTCATTGAAGGTGAACTCTCCACCTCTTTTAGAACTTAAGTACTTGATTTTCATATTCTCAACCATAGCCTTAAATTCTTTAAACTTGTCTAGAGCTTCTGATTTTTCTCTAAGAAAAGTTACCCAAGTCATTATAGAGTAATCATCAATTAACAACATGAAATACCTATCACCTTGAAATCTTCTTATTCTTGTGGGTCCACATAGGTTTGTATGCACCAAATCCAAAGGTCTTGTGGTAAAATATTCTTTGATATTGAACCTCTCTCTTGTTTGCTTCCCAACCTAATATTCCTTGCAAACTTCATTGATAGGATTTGTAATTCTTGGTAGATCTCTCACATCTTGAGTAGAATTGATCCTCACTAAGCTATCAAAATTGATGTGACACATTCTTCTATGCCATAGCCAACTTTCATTGATTTGAGTCATGAAGCACTTACCATTAGCACCTTTGAGCTAATAAATATTCTCATTTGTCCTTGTTCCTACAACAACCATAGTTCTGGATCTTCCTTTTTTGATCTCGCAACCACTATCCTGAAATACAAGGTTATATCCTTTTCTACACATTTTTCCTACACTCAGAAGATTATGCCAGAGACCCTTGACATAAAGAACATCATTTGTATTATGTTTTCCATCAAAACCAATTGAACCTTTTCCACATATCTTGGTAGATGTATCATCTCCAAACTTATCAAGACCACCTTCAAACTTCTCAAGTTTAACAAACTTACTCTTATCACCTGTCATATGATTTGAGCATCCATTGTTAATTATCCAGTGATTTTTCTCCTCTCTAGCATGAAAAGCAATCACTATAGTCCCTTTGGTGTTGTGACCTATTTTCAAAGCAATTTCCTTCATACATATTTTAGACTCGATAGAATTATTTCCATCATTCAAAGCCATGAAAAAAATGCATCATTTTCATCATCCAAGTAGTCAGATTCATCATCAGATATGCTAGCATCTTCTTTAACATAATAACTTCTCTTGACAGATTTACCTTTGTTATCCTTATATTTGTCATTTGAAAGTTTGGCTGGAAATCTTGAAGCATAATGACCTATCTCCTAAAAAAAATTGCTTCTATCGCATCAAGATCATTTGGATCTAATCCATCATCCTTTTTTATTTTGCTAGCTTTAAAATCTGACTCTTTTCTTGAATTATTTTGACCAAACTCTCTCAATCCAAAAGTAGTTAAAGCACCAAACAACTGATCACTCGAATAATGATCTAAATCTTGAGCTTCCTTAATAGCAGAAACTTTACGAGTATAATATTTAGGAAGAGTTCTTAAAACCTTCTTTACCACCTCATCTTCTTGAATTTTTTCACCAAGGCCATTGATGGAATTGACAACTTCATCCACTGTATGCATATAGCTTGCAATATCTTCATCTTCTAAAATCCTTAGGGTTTCAAACTTAGTCTTCAAATTCTGCATCTTTGCTTGCTTGACCTTATCATCTCCTTCATAGACACTTTTCGGCTTCTTCTAGATTTCTTTAGCAGATTTTTAGCTCATAACCTTCACTAGTTTTGAATCAATAAGACCACTCAAAAGAGCATTCCTTGCTTTTCCATTGTTCTCATATGCCTTGATCTCATCATCAGTTATCAAACCATTAGTGGGCATGATATATCCATCTTCAGTTGACTTCCAAACACCAAACCCTAGGGAAACAAGGAAACCTTCCATCTTGGTTTTCCATATGTATAATTCATCCCATCAAACAAGGGAGCCTCCTTCCTAAGCACCATCTAGATCTACCTCACGCAGTTAAGATTCTTCAAAGGAACCTTGATCTAATACCAATTATTAGATGTACAAAACAAATAAGAGGAGGGTTGAATTAGTTGTACATTAAAACATCAAAACCATCATTAACATTCAGATCTTCATTAGCCCTTAAACCCTTAATCAAATTTAGTATGAAAGTAAAAAAAATAACACATCAAAACACCATGCACAATAGAACACCAGATTTACGTAGAAACCCGAGAAAGAAAAAACTATGGTGAGGATTAGCTCACAATATAAAGTAATACCAACATCAAATACAATAGGCTCACTAACATAGAGCTCACTTCCCAAAAGAAAGAAGGGATCACTGCTAAAGGACTCACTGTCTAGAAGAAATAAGATAGAATAAGGTTTGGGTCACTACCAATTTGAATTTCTAACAATGCATCTCTCTTATGTCGAATGTACAATTCCACTAAAGCACAAACAACTCATTCAACTGACTAAAATGTAGACACCTTCTACTCACTGCATCTGGGATTCATAGGCATTAAGGCTCACACTCAAATCACCACACTTGATCACATTCACATATTTTTCAGCACACACCTCACACTCCTTAATACATACAACTCGCCTTGTATTTATACCATTCATGACCTAAAACAATCTCAATTAGGTCAACCTAAGGAAACTTATGCACCTCAACCATGCAACATCAAATAGGTTGGCACCAAAAACTTCACGGTGTAAAGAAGTGAAGGAAGACCATGCCACAACTTAACCATGACCCAAATCTACACCAACATGCTTCTCAAAACTTCCATAAACAACAATCATCCTCCACAATTAGTGCTAGCACACCAAGTCCCCCAAACTTGCACTAACACTAAAAAGCAATAACAAGCACACATGTCTAGGTTTGGAAACATCTCACAAACCACACAACATTCCAAAACATCTCATAATATTCCACATCATTAAAATATGTGCCACTACTACTGCAACCACCTGAAACTTAAGAACACCTTTATTCTATGCAACCAGACACACTGGCACAAACATCCAACACACCAAACAACCTTGTGACACACCACATCACCTGAAACTTCAAGGGAAGGTAGATACATAATATATAAGCATGTTCCTAGATCTGCAAGCCAAGAACCTTCACTATGAAGAAATGTGGAGCAATCTCATTTCTCCCAAGTACCCTATTTCACCAAATAGACATACTATCAAACACATCTTCCATTGCAGAACAATCCAAAACCTAAAACTCTAGATATAGAACCTATAAACACCTTTAATCATCATATCCAAACCACACATGTATATATTCAATCATGAAGAAATGTGAAGAAGAACACTAAACACCACTTTGTCACTCTAAACTCTCTTTAATTCAAATTTTCCCAAAAGCACATGGAAACCAAGTGAACCAACTGCATCAGCAACACTACTAACATCTCTGCAACACATCTATAGTATCTTCAACATCTCTCATCAACTATAGAATATCCAACTATCTCTCCAAACATAACTTATGCAAGTATACTAAAGTAAGACATCAATGACAACACCAACATTGTGTTGACATCAATACCAACAACTCCAATGCTAGGGGTTGGCATCATCAACACCAACAGCATTCCAACATTCCCTTCATACAATGGGTTGACATCAATGACAACTCACAAACATATCAAGCTTCCAACAAATACAAAGTGCCATAATCAAACTTTTTAGTTGGGTTTCTTTGATTAAGTAATTTGGGGGTGTATTCATGTGATTGTACTCATTTTATTTATACTTTGAGTTTTCATATGTAATGTTCTAATCCTTCAATGGGGTATTCTAAAATTATTCATTTAACTCCATACAACTATGGCAAATTGAAACAAATATGTGGGGTCCCTTAATTATTGAGGTCATTTAAGGTTTATAGTCAAAATTGAACTTGAACCTACATATGATAGGGAAAAGAATGACTAGTTGATTAAACATGACAAAGAACTTGGATATTTGTTGATATTTTTTTTTTCTTGACCTTTAGTTTCATATTCTCAATTGTAATACACCTAAGGAGGCTTGGGTGAAATTTCTAAGTTATAAATTCAAGCTGATGAGGTAAAAGGTTATCAAATTGATAATGAGTTGATGAACTTAGCTTATAATAATTTTTTACATAATTCAAGATTATTTCACAAAGGAAAATGACTTAAGAGCACAACTCAAAGAGTATGATATGGAGAAAAATGACATGCATTTGGTTTTTAATTTTCTATCTAAACTTGTTCCTAAATATCTTTTGTTTCTTTCTAGTTTTCACACTTACTTTGATCAACTTAATAAAATGTTAATTCAATAATAGGAAAAAATGATCACCATAGGCATTCTCAAGCCATCTAAGCCACATGCTTTGTTGGATTTTCAACTAGATAGTAATAAAGGATCCAACAATCTTGATAAGAAAGAAAAACAATCAAAGAAAAAGTAGTGAAAGCACAAAGTACCACCAACATCATCTACTTCAAAAGATTAATCTTAATTTTCTTCCAAGAAAGGAGATTATAATAAGAATAAAAGGCCATTTTTTTCCTATTGCAAGAAAGTTGGCCATGATGAGCATCAATGTCATGATAAGCATATTGATGAGTTAGAATATATTCTCAAGAATATTCACATTAGTCTTCTATCTTCATATTCATAGGGATTATCTACTCCTTAAAGAATAGCTAAGTGGAAAGGAAAGGAATTAGTTATACTAAAGGACTCTTCTAAGCAATTGATAGTTGGATCTAATGCTTCAAACCACATGGGTTCTTAATGAGAACAATTTTCTTCTTTGGAGACTTATTTTGTGCCACATATTCTCATTAATGATGACACATTGGTAGATGTTGTTAACAGAGGTTTGATTTACATGGATGATGTATTATTTGAGGATGTCATTTATGTACCTAATTTTTCTACTAACCTTCTTTCTATCTACCAAATAACTCATCTCTAAAATTACAAGAAGGTTGAGTTCACTCCAGATTTAGTTGTGATTCAATACCTTGAGGATAATTCCTTGATTATAGCAGAGAAGGCCAATAATCAATTTTAGGTATATGAATTCTCCTATTTTGTGATTTATTCCCCTATTGAATCACTCACTCATTTAGACAAGGTGAGAAAAATATGGCATGAGAAACTTGGCCATCTAAACTACCAATTTCTTTAATAACTCAACTCATAATATTTGGCTACAAGTCTACCTCATATCAAAATTTTAAACAATGTGTTTCTAATTTGTGCCTTAGGAAATTATACATAGGATAAATTTGAAAAATAGAATTCTTGGAGGGATTCACAAGTCCCTATATTAGCTCATAGGGATCTAGTGGGACCCTTTTCATCCTTATCTTTCAGCAAGTTCCATTATGTTCTCACATTCATTGAAATTTTTTATAGATACACATTGGTCTACTTCCTTCATCATAAGAATGAATTCTTTAATAGGTTTGAATTTGAGGCTCTTGATAAGGAACAATAAAGGAGGAATTTTAAGATTTTTTATTTGGATAATGGCCAAGAATATGTGAATCATAGATTTGAGCAATTATATACTCTTTGTTGGGATATCTACATTAAAAATCCCTTATCAAGTGTATTTAATTTTATGTTTAGACAGAGAAATAATGTATTTACTTCTTAGTATATGAAATTGGTGGTCTTAGATGCCCATGTGTAGTGAGTACACAAATATTAATTATTATTGTTTGATTATCTGGGATTATTTATATTGCAACAGGTCATCGAAAGAGAAAGACAAAGATGAAAGGTCACTATGGAATATAGTCATACTTTGTAAATGATTGCTTATTGGGGAAAGTGGGAATTATAATTTGAATTTTCTAGCATTGTAGTGAATGTGACATACTCGAATTTTTTTTCTATTCTTAGAAGATGCTCTCAATGAATAGAGGGCCATGATAATTCATACCATGAAATTTTGAGACCTAGTTGGATCCCATGGTATTAATATTTGGTGGTTTTCTAGGCCTCCTTAAGTTTATATATTAGAGGCCTAGGATGGAGGTACTATATAGGATATTTATACATAATTTTATGCTAGCAAAATGGTTCTTGACTACTACAAGCTTGATTTCTCTTTGGCGGTGGAGTGTTTTCTTGAAAGGGTTTCTTCTCTTATATCTAGTTTCATATGTATATATTAATTTAAATTTTATACTATAAGTGTTTATACATGTTATTTTTTTATAGTTTATGGTTAATCACATTTTATCATTTATGATAGTTGAATATGTACACCTTATCTTTATATTATCACTATAATTAGTCACCAGTATTTCTAAAAATTTAATATCATAGTTATGGTTGTTTAGAAGTTTTTTGAGGTTTTTTAAGTGTCTGGGGATTTACTTTAGTGGTTTTTGTAGACCTACTTGTGGTTTTAGCCATACTATCTACTTTATGTTCAAATATTGACAAGTTTAATGGCTCTAGGTGTTATTTATGGATTTTGAAGGATCTCTTGAAAATAAGAATTAGTGGAAAGTTACAAAAAATGAATAAATTTATATTGAAGATTCAAAAAATTAAGATAAGAAGGAATGAGGAACCATTTTTTTATATCTTGTAAATTATATCCCCTTGAATTCCTTAGAGGAGACCACTGCATTTGATTATAAAAGAGGATGTGTGATATTTACCATACTAAAAATCAAATAAATAAATTGTATCTCAAAATATATTTTTATTCTCTAAAAATGAAGGAAAATGATTCTACTATAAAATATTTAAATTACCTTAACTTCTTTTTGTGTCATCTAGCTTTAATTGATGTTAAGATTGAAGAAGGTAAATATATCTTGTTTCTTTGTTCTTTGCTTGAATCTTGGGAAAAATAATTGTGATTATTACTGGTATTGTTACAGATTTGAAGATGGACTGCCTTATTACTATCATTATTTTAGATGAAATGAGGAGAAAATCCATGGATGAGGGAATGAAGGATAGATTACACATTTGAGGAAGGCCCAAGGACAAAGGCGGGTCTCAAGGAGATCATAAGAAATTGAAAGATATGTCCACATCAAAAGGGTGGTCCTAAAAACCTAAGGAAGAGAACTATAAAATGTTAGAAATATGGAAAGAAAGGACATGTGAAGGGAATGTAGAAAAAAAATCCTATGATTATCCCTCTACAAAGAAATATTATTATAATAGTGTAATGATTCACTATTTATTTCTACTAGTAAACAATACTAGGGATGATCCTTGGATCATTGATTCAAGTTGCTCCAATTGTATGACTCCTCACGAGGAATGGTTCTCATGATATCTAGCTTATGATGGATGAGAATTTTTCTAAGGGAAAGGTAAAACTACATTTTAGTGATAAGAGAGTGAAAATTATCAATAATATTTTTCACATTATAAGATTTTTGAGAAATTTTCTTTATATATCCAAGTTAAACAATTTGGAGTGCATGTGAAATTTGATTTGATAAGTTTCATTAAAATTTGGTGAGAGGAAATTTTGTGGTAGCTAGAGGCTCATGATATGGTACTTTGTTTAGGTTTTATGCCTCCGTACTTAATAATTTTACCAATATAACTGAAAAATCTAAAAATGCATGTATGTTATGGAACCAAAATTTGGGTTTATTGGTGAAAAATGTCCCCAAACCATGATTAATAAAAATATAATTGATGATTTTTTTATTTACTATAATGAACATTTTGATTTTTGTGATAATTTTATGTCTGATAAACATAATATATTTTCATTTTTTGTTGGAAGTAATAGATCAAAAAAATTATTAGAAATTTTTCATGTATGTGTCTGGTCTAGTGGATGTTGGTTCAATGGGTTAATCTTATTATTATATTACATTCATTGATGATTACTCTAGATACACCCAAGTTTATGTTATATGTTTTAAATATGATTTTTTCTCCAAATTTGAGGATTTTAAGGCTTTGGTAGAGAAATAATTAGAAAATAAAATAAAGGTTTTGAGATCTATAAATGGTGGTGGTGATTGCTCTAGGGAATTTGATAATTTTTTTAGACATGAAGTTATGTTCAAAAAAAGATGGCTAATTATACACCTAAGTAGAATGGGTTTGTAGAGAGGATGAAATAAACCTTTATGGAAAGAGCCAAAAGTATGGTGAATGGTACATAGTTGGATTGACGCTTATGGGTAGACTATGAGTACTACTTGTTAGTTGATTAGTCAATCTCCATATTTGGCTCTTGTAGATAAGACACATTATAAAACTGGGTGGATAGGTAAGAAACCTTCTATTTTACATTTAAGGGTATTTGTCCGTGAGGCTTTTATTCATGTTCCTAAGGAAAAATTATGTAAGTTGGATCCAAAAGCCTAACAATGTATCTTTGTTGGTTATGATCTGAGAATGCAAAAGGTTTTAAGCTTTGGAATACTCTAACATATAAAATTATCCAATCTAAAGATATGATTTTTAGGGAGCTTAAATTATTTTTAGGTCTTATGTAGCCAAAGGAAAAGAAATGACGAAAAAGCAATGTATTTTGAGACCAAGGTCGAGAAGCAAAAAGATGCATATGTTGAAGAAAAATGAAGGATTGGAGGATGGAGAGGATTTATGTGATATTTTTTAGTAGGATGAGCATGCACATGAATAAAAAGAATTCCTTATGTCATTCTTAAGAAGATCCATAAGATAATGAAACCTAGTTGATAGGTATTGCTCATCAAATTTCATTGTGTATTTGCTTTGTTATGTATTGCTAATGGATTAAGGTATTTCAAGGAGGCTCTCTCTTCAAATGAGAACAATTCTTGGATGGAGGCCATGTAGGAGGAGATGATGTCCCTAGATAGATTTGTTAATGGGATCTTGTAAGTTTACTTGAGTGACGAAATCCCATTGATTGCAAGTAGGTGTATAGAAATAAAATTGGAGCAGATGGTCAATAAGAAAGGTATAAAGTTATACTAGTGGCTAATGGATACTTCAAAAGAGAGGAAGTAAATTTTTGAAAATTTATCTTTGTTCTAAATTATCCTATATTAGATTCCTATTATCTATTGTTCAAGCTTGTAGTTTTAAAATTGAGAAAATAGGTGCTAAAAATACTTTCTTGCATGGGGATCTTGGAGAAGAAATTTATGTGTGACAATTACATGGGTTTGAGGTAAAAGAGAAAAAAAAAAGTTTGTAAGATAAAAAATCTTTGTATGGTTTTAGATAATCACCTCAAATGTGGCATCAAAATTTTGATTAATTTAATTTTAAGTTTTATTTTGTTATAAGAGAAGAAGTTGACTATGTATGAATTAAATGTATTGATGTTTAGATTCTAATTATTATCTTGTATGTGGATGACATTATTTATTGGTAAAAAAGGTAATGATTGAGAAGTTGAAGACTAATCTTTTTGGTAAATTTGGCATGAAATATATAGGGTAGAAAAAATTCATTCTAGGAATGGAAATTAGTAGGGACCAAGCTCATAAAAATATTTGGTTTAGTCAAAGAAATTATGTTGACACCATTTTGTACTAGTCTACTATGCATGATTACAACTAGTGAGTGATCCTTTACCTATAGGAACTAAAATTTTATTGGATATGTGTCCTAAGTAAAATGATGATATAGAGGATATGTATTATGCGCCTTATGCTAATCTTATTGGTGCGTGATGTATACAATACTATGTATTCAATTGGATTTTTCCCAATGAGTGTAAGTTCTTAATAGGCTTATGTCTAACCCTAGGAGAGAGAATTGGACTTGTGTTAAGAGGATATTTATATATTTTTAGGAACTTTTAGTTATTTCTTACATTATCATGGCTCTAATTGTATACAAATGATTCAAAACAACATGCAAATAGATTAAAATAATACTAAACTTTTTTCTAAATCAAATATAACCTCAAATCAAGCTAAAGAGAATTCAAGCAAAACAAAATACAATAAAAAACCATCTTTGTTGAAGTTGATTATTTGAAATTTAATGAATGTAATTTTGTTAGAACATAATGTTATTAGGGGAATACCCTTATAATATTTATATGTTGTTCTAATATAAAGTTATACAACCTTATATATTATATAGTCTAATAACTATTAAATTATTAATTATTTATGAATGATAGTTATTGAATATATGTGATTAATACTCCTTTAGGTATTTTGACACCCTTTCTCTTATATTTAAGGAGGTTATCTCTCATTTGAGAGTGTGTGAATTTGAAGATGTATAGTAATTATATCAATACTTTTTGTAAGTGTACATAAATAAAATGATGTTTTATGGGGTTTTTTTATCCAAAAGGGTTTTTTTCCCATGTATATCTTGTGTAATGTGTAAAATATATGCTTGTATAGTTCTCATTTATTTATTTTATATTTTGTTTATAATGATTAATATCCTAATATCATAATTTCTAACATGGTATCAAAGTGGATTAAACTATACTAATATTTTTTATGGGTTATACTTGATGATATATAGATCTTGTTGGGAAACCTCTTTATACTCAATCAACACATATGAAAGACCTTTTTACAATGCATATGGTGTATTTTTTCTACTATTTTCAAATCAATTCATCAGAGCTAAGTTAGAAGATTCCAATCATTTTTATAGGTGATATATAAGAGAATTTTCATACTAATTTTTTCCCTAACATATTCATATAGCATAGGATTGTGATTGCCATCCATTTCATTGTTAAGTAATGTATGATATTTATTTCTAATATTCTATCATAATTAAGTCAAAATTATTGCATTATCCTCATAATTACAATACTCTTATAATCAAAATCACAAAACTTTTTGAAACTACCTATTCTGTAGCAAGTTGTACTTATTTTAATAGATTAATATCCTTTAAAAATCCAAGACTTATCTTGAAAGAGATGGATCCCCTGTTGAGCACTGTTTGATCAGCTTCCAGGCATCCCCGACGAAATGGAGAAGCTCCTCGATAACCCCACGCACACTTATGTTCTGGACACCAAGTATAAAATGATTGGATGGATCCCCCGTTGAGCGGTTGTTGTGTTTGCGAACAAGAATAGACAAGGCAAATGAACTGACATAATGCCTCAAAGAAATATGTTCTAATGGAATGCCCTGATTGCAGCATAAGCACAAAGTGGATTTGTTGAAAAGGCTCTATGAAATTTTCAAGCAAATGCAATTGGCAGGTGTAAAACCAAATTCCACAACCTTTTCCAGCATCCTCCCTGCCTGTGCCAAAATGGGAGCTTTTGAAAAGTGTATGGACATCCATCAAAGAATAAAGGATAAAGAAATTTTGTTAGATGTTGTAGTTGCAACTGCCCTGGTAGACATGAATGCAAAATGTGGAAGAACAGACAACGCACTTGAACTGTTTGACAACATGCCTCTAAGAAATGTGGTCACATGGAATGCAATGATTGCAGGATATGCACAAAATGAATTTGCTGAAAAGGATTTAGAAGCTTTCAAGCAAATGCAATTGGCAGGTGTAAAACCAAATTCCATGACCTTTTCCAGCATCCTCCTTGCCTGTGCCAAAATGGGAGCTTTAGAAAAGTGTATGGACATCCATCAAAGAATAAAGGATAAAGAAATTTTGTTAGATGTTGTAGTTGCAACTGCCCTAGTAGACATGAATGCAAAATGTGGAAGAACAGACAACGCACTTGAACTGTTTGACAACGTGCCTCTAAGAAATGTGGTCACATGGACTGCAATGATCGCAGGATATGCACAAAATGAAATTGCTGAAAAGGCTTTAGAAACTTTCAATCAAATGCAATTGGTGTAAAGCCAAATTCCACCACCTTTGATAGCATCCTCCCTGCCTGTGCCAAATTGGGAGCTTTGAACAGGGCATGGACATCCATCAAAGAATAATGGAAAGAGGATTTTTATCAGATATTATAGTTTGAAATGCTCTGAGCCTCTGATAGACATGTATCCAAAATGTGGAAGAATAGACAATACACGTGAACTGTTTCGACAGAATACCTCAAAAAGCTATCATCTTATAGAACTCCATGATTGCAGGATATGCAATTGCACAAAATGAATTTATTAAAAAGGCTATTGAAACATTCAAGCAAATGCAATTGGCAAGTGTAAAGCCACATTTCACAGCC
Source organism: Sequoia sempervirens (assembly GCA_007258455.2). NCBI lineage: Eukaryota > Viridiplantae > Streptophyta > Pinopsida > Cupressales > Cupressaceae > Sequoia > Sequoia sempervirens. Next base: position 28,960 of record VDFB02105152.1, on the reverse strand, counting down.
TTTGCCAGTATCCTCCCTACCTTCGCCAACATGGGAGCTTTGGAACAGGGTATGGATATCCATCAAAGCATAGTGGAAGGAGGATTTTGTCATATATTATAGATAAAGGATAGATCATAGAAGAATCTGTCAAATGTTGTGGTTGTAACTGCCTAGGTAAACATGTATTGAAAATGTGGAAGAATAGACAAGGCATGTGTAAATGCCCATGCATGCAAAATGTGAAAGCATAGACAAGGCAAGTGTAACCACCCAGGTAGACATGGAAGCATAGACAAGGCACATGGACTTTTTGAAAGAATGCCTCAGAGATGTCATCTCATGGAATAACATTATGACAAATATAATTGGCAGGTGTAAAGACAAACTCCACAACCTTTGCCAGCATCCTCCCTGCCTATGCCAAAATGGGAGCTTTAGAACAGATCATGAACATCCATCTAAGCATAATGGAAAGAGGATTTTTGTCAGATATTATAGTTGGAAATGCTCTGCTAGACATGTATGTAAATTGTGGAATAATAGATAAGGTTCGTTAACTGTTTGATTGAATGCCTCAAAGAGATGTCATCTCATGGAATTTCATGATTGCAGGAAATGCACAAAATAGATTTGTTAAAAGGGCTGTTGAAACCTTCAAGCAAATGCAATTCGCAGTTGTAAAGTTGTTTTTCACAGCCTTTGCCAGTATCCTCCCTACCTGTGACAAAATGGGAGCTTTGAAACGGGTTATGGATATCCATCAAAACATAGTGGAAGGGAGATTTTGTCATATATTATAGATAAAGGATATAAAAATATATCAAATGTTGTGGCTATAACTGCCGAGATAAACATGTATGCAAAATGTGGAAGCATAGACAAGGCATTTGTAACTGTCCATGCATGCAAAATGTGAAAGCATAGACAAGGTATGTGTAACTTTCCAGGTAGACTTGGATGCATAGACAAGGCACATGAACTGTTTGACAAAATGTCTCAGAGATGTCATCTCATAGAATGCCATTTTGACAAATGTAATTGGCAGGTGTAAAGCCAAATTCCACAACTTTTGCCAACATTATTTATGCCTTTGTTAAAATGGTAGCTTTGGAACAAAAAATGAACATCCATCTAAGCAAATGGAATAGGATTTTTGTCAAATGTTTTATTTGGAAATGATCTAGTAGACATGTATGCAAAATGTGAAAGAATAGACAAGGTACGTGAACTGTTTGACAGAATGCCTCAAAGAGATGTCATCTAATGGATTTCCTTTATTGCAGGTTTTGCACAAAATGGATTTATTAAAAAACTCTTCAAAATTTCAAGAAAATGCAATTGGCAGTTGTAAAGCCACATTTCACAAACTTTGCAAGTATTTTTCCTACCTATGCCAAAATGGGAGATTTGGAACAAGCTATGGAGATCCATCAAAGCATAGTGGAAGAGGGATTTTTATTGTATATTATAGATAAATATAGAAGAATTTTATCAATTGTTGTGGTTGTAACTGCTTAGATAAAACATCCTCCTTTCGCGTGACAAAATGTAAGGTTTAAAATGGGGTATGGACATCCATCAGAGGATGATGGATAAAAAAACTTTGTTAGATGTAGTAATAGGAAATATACATATACATTTTTTTAACCTAGTACTTTGGTTATTGTGAAACATAGAGAAATGCTATTAAAATGAAATTTTACAAAGTAATGTAAATTCTAATCGTTGTTTTTTATTCTTCACATTAAATATTCAAATATCAGAATTAGAGTTTCACATATACTTTCAAAACATGCATGTACACATACAACCAACTTTACATTCAATACTCTTATTTTCAAAATCATCTATGCTCACTCAAACATAACAAGGGGCTTCACATAGTGAACCATTTACCCTGTAATCTTAAACATATATGCTTAACATTGGTTAATAACACATGAATGTGTGAACATTTCAATTTAGATAAACAAGTGCAAAGATTATATTTGTCTAAGGTTGAAGAATTTGTCATACAAAATTAGAAAGCACTACCTTACCCATCAACACTATTACAACAACATTTGCAAATCCTTTCAAAATCAAATTTAATCACAAGTACAATGTGTAAATAGTTTGTAAATATTTGCAAAAAAAATATTTTATAAACATTTGTTGTCATAACTAAATAGTTTCTAGTCACTTTCATGCAAGACTTCCCCTCCCATCACCACTCATTCTCCTCTTCAACACTTTCATTGTACTGAGTATGATCTTTTTCTTGTTCATTTGCCCTACCGAGATCATCAAACCAATTTCGACGCTTGAGATTTTGTGGCATCTATGGAAATGTAGGTGTTTTATCGGAGATACTCGACCTTTTCCTCACATTCATGCTCTCAATCAAGTCTCTTTTCCGACGAACAGTATGACCAAATCCATCTTGTACAGGGCAAAATGGATGCATGCTTGGATGGCCTAATCTAAGCTGGGATGAGACATGTCTACTTTTTACCTTGTTTGACAAATCCTCTAAAAACTTATGAATGAAAGTAAGTGTCGCCAAATCAGATGTGTGCGCCAAAATTTCTTGAAACTTGTTTGTTAATTGCAACTTAATTTCTATTGCTGCATGTTCATCTCTGTTGTCAATGGTCTACAAATAAAAATAGACATATTTCAGAAATTACAAATCAAACTAACAAAAAATGGAATGAGAAAAACATGGTTATAACTTCACCTGTGTATGCACAGAACAATCCTCCAAGAGTTGGAAACTTTCATTATCTTTAATCTCACCAAATTCATTAATTGCCTACATTGGCATTGCAACACATTTAAAACACATGTTTTGCAAAGAATGATATGCCAACAAAATAAAAAAAATCATGTTTCCCAACTACCAAATGATTAGAGATGTTGGTGGCATAGTTCCACGGGGACGCGTCCCCCCCGAAAAATGGGCCGTCTAGGAGACGGGGACGTTTCCGAGACGCGGAGACGTCAAGGAAACGTCCCCCCGCCGTCCCCCCGCCGCCTCCCCGTCCCTCCGCCATCTCCTGAACGTTTCCCTGAAAAGGAGACTTCGTTGCGTCTCGGAGTCTTCTGGGCGTCTCCACTCGGAGTCTTCTCGGCGTCTCCAAGACTCCAAGTTTCCCACATCCCCTATAAAATAATGATTTTTTAAAGAAAATTAAAAATTTACATAGTTTAAGTTATAAATGAATATTTTTTTACACGAGCTGAGCAATTTTAATTTTCATTTTTCATGCCTTGTGACTGTGGCGACTGGCGGCCGGCGGGAGACTGAGAATAGGAGCCAAAACTGATTCCACTGCAAGTCTTGACTCTTCAAGCGAATTTTTGCTAACCAGGTAGGTTTCAACTTTCGGATTTCCGTTTTTATTTTTTTAGCATTTTTATTTTATAAACCCCAGGCATTTGAAATAATGGACGCCTCAAAGAGGCCACGGCACTGTTGAACGGACGCCTCAAAGAGGTGCGGCAGCATGGGCGGTCATCTTTGACTCCTCTTGGCGATGATCTGTCAGTGGATGAAACAAAGGGAGTGCTGCGCGACGAGGCCCGCTGCGTGGATAAAAATAAAATTAATTTTTTCAAAGTTTTTATGAATTTCAATTTTTAATTTTATTTTATTATTATGCCTGGGGGCCAAAGAAATGGAAGCCCAACGAGGCATAATTTGGAATGAAAATTAAAAATGTGGCAAGGCATGTGACTGTTCGACAATTCACATGCCTTATGCTTCCACATTTTTCATTCTGTCAAAAGCACATCTGCCTGTGCTTCCACATTGACATAATAATTAATAATAAATAAAAATTAAAAATTAAAAAAAATTGAACAATCAAACAGTTCAAACTTCACATGCCTTGCCTGTGCTTCCACATTTTCATTTTGATTTCAGACTTCAGTCAAACAGTTCAATTTTGTGACTGTCAAACAATTCACATGCCTTGCCTGTGCTTCCACATTTTCTGTTTTACTCTTCATGCATTCAATTGCCACTTGCCAGCATTTTGTCAAACTGAAATAGTTCACATGCCTTGCCTCTGCTTCCACATTTTGATTTTCTTGCTTGTATATCTTGCAAGCAGCAATATTGCAATTCATGAGACCACATTTCTTTCTAAGTTTTACTGTTTTAGTCTTTTAGACTTTTAGTTTATACTTTATAGGTTTGATTTTTAATTTTTTTTTGTTTACATCATAGGTCTGATTATTTTTTATTTTTTAACATTGTTTTTGCAGCATAATCATCATAATGAGTTCACACAACAGAAGTGATGATGAACCAGACATTCAAAGTGCAAATGATTCATCAGATGATCATGATCCTGACTTTCAAATAGGAGGGGAGGCTGAGGGTGAAGTTGAACCACAAGAACAACATGGCTCAGCCTCAAATATTCAAACTACCACAAGTTCCATTGGTAGTAAAGATAATAGCTGCCCTTCAGAACTCCTTCAAGAATGGGCCAAGGGCCCCTTTGATCCAAAAAAACCTTTAAAACAATTTGCATCCAAGATAGCAGCAAAGCCTGGGGCAACTGGGGGCACTAGATTATGGAAGTGTCACATGTGTGAGCTTACATGGTTTGGCAGCATTACAAGAACTAATGCACATTTTCTTCTTGTTCGAGGCAAAGGTGTAGATGTATGCAAAGCTGTGGCAAATAATTTGAAGTACAGGGCTGAAATTTTAAAATTATGGGGTTGTAATGAGGATGAAGTGCCTACATCTGCTACATTGCAACATAAGAGTATGGGTGATCATATTTCAGCAGTGTCTACTTCTACTTTGCAGAGTCAAAGGCCACCAAATCCGTTCAGTTCAAGTTTAGCAGAGCCTAGGGGGAAACGTAAGATGGCATCTTCACAACCTATAGCAAGTTTATTCAATGTGCAGGCAAAGGATGAGGCAGATGATGCCATTGGCAAATTCTTCTTTGCCAATGGCATTCCATTCCACGTGGCTCGCTCTCCTTATTATAAGGAAGCTGTGTCAAAAATAATAAGGGCAGGACAATCATATGTGCCACCAGGGGAGAATAAATTGAGGACAACAATCTTGGATCAAAACTATTCCAAGATTAATATTTTGATGGAGAAGATGAAGAGAACTTGGGTCACAAGTGGATGCAGCATAGTCATGGATGGGTGGACGGACATTAGGCATCGTCCACTCATCAATATCATCGTCACATCTGTAGCGGGCCCTTATTTCCTTAGGGCTATTGATTGTTCAGGGCATAGCAAGGATGCCCATTATCAGTTTCAGATCCTCAAGGATGCTGTAGAGGAGGTTGGGCCACAAAATGTGGTGCAGGTAGTGACAGATGCGGCCCATGTGTGCAGAGCTGCAGGGAGGTTGATTGAGGCAACCTATAGACATATTTTCTGGACTCCTTGTTGTGTGCATGCTATGAATAATGCACTTAAGGACATGGGTAAAATCAGCTGGATCAAATCTATTGTCAGTGATGCTAGAGATGTGCAGATGTTTATCTGCAACCATCATCATTCACATGCACTTTTCAGGTCCTTCTCCAAGAAGGAATTCCTGAAGCCTGTAGAGACTCGATATGCATCATACTTTATTCTCTTGGAGAGGATGCTTGAGTTGCAAGAGCCATTGCAACTAATGGTAATGACAGCAGAATGGAACAGATGGCCTGAGTCGAAGACACAGCAGGGATTGAGGGTTAAGGAGGTGGTGAAGAATGATGTTTTTTGGGCTGATGCCAAATATATTGTCTCCATCATTGAGCCTGTCTTCAAAGTTATTAGATTTGGGGATTCTAATGCACCTTCCCTTGGAGAGGTATACGAGTGCATTGATTCCATGCTTGATCAAATGAAGGCTAAAGTGCGAGAGAAGGACCCCACAATGCAATTTTACACCGAGCATATTTATCCAATCATTCAGCATAGATGGGAGAAACTCAACACTCCCTTACACATGGCTGCCTACGCATTGAACCCAAAGTGGTATGTGCCACGTCCCGGTAGAGTGACACCTATGGAGGATGTTGAGGTGAAGGAAGGGTTCATGAAGGCCATTGACAAAATGTATGATCCTATAGAGGCCAGCTTGCTTCGTACTGAGTGGACAAAATTTGCTACTCTTTGGGGATATTCAGAGGCAGCCAAAGTAGATTTGGAGACTATGTCACAGGAGGACCCCAAGTTGTGGTGGACTATGCATGGGCCTAGATCTTTGATTACTACTCTAGCCATTCGTTTGCTGTCCCAGGTTTCTAGTTCTTCTGCTTCTGAGAGGAACTGGTCCACTTATAACTTCATCCACTCTGTTAAGAGGAACAGGCTCACTTCTAGGAGGGCAGAGAAGCTTGTGGCTGTCCATAGTGCCTTACGTCTCATTGATCGCAGCACAACTACATACAAGGAGAGTCCAGCAGACAGATGGGATGTAGAGCCAGAAGAGCCAGCACAGATAGATGAGGATGCTACACAGACAGGGCTGGTTGGTATTGGTTTAGATGAGCTTGAGCATTTGGGGTCCTCGTCCGATGGTTCCGATGATGAGGAGATTGGCATGGAGCTTGGAGTTGGAGATGATTAGATCATTAGAGGCATCATGCCATTAGCTATTTAGCATTTACTATTTAGTAATTTTAATCTATTTTGTTTTTGAAGTTTGAATTTGAACACTGTTGTGTTGATAACTTGATACTTGATTGTAATTATGAATCATGACTATGAAATTTTGAAATTCAAATTATGAAACAACTAGTTCTCATTCCAATCACAATGTCTATTAAGTTACAACTTACAAGTTACAAGTATATTTTCATTTTAATTTTCATTGTTTCAATGTTCACTAGTTCAATGAAATCATTGCAATGTGTTTAAACTCTAAAATTTACTTATTCCTTAGGATTTTACAGTTATACATCTTTTATAACTAATTTTTCAAGTACTATATGTATTTCAGTGCACTGCCCCCCCGCCGCCCCCCCGCCGCTGTCCCCCCGCCGTCCCCTCCCCGTCCCCAAATTTAGGTCCCCCACCCCCGCGCCCCCGAGACCCATCCCCTGCCGTCCCCCCGTCCCCGTCCCCGAGACTTGGTGGAACTATGTACTCAAGCAAATATAAATTGATATTAGGAGCAATTTCATAATGTGGACAAACCTCATAGAATACACCTTAAGAATAAATTTTCTCACTTATGATTGCCTATAGTGTCAAATGCCTGCAACAAAAGGAAAATTTTTGGATCAATAGCCTTTGCATGAGATCCCACTCTAAAATGAGCTATGCATTCATGTATTAATAAGCAATCAATTGTATATAGAAATGCATGCATTTCGACACAGGGAAGAGCTTGTCTTTTAAGAAAATGGAGTGTTTGATAATAAGGGAGAACAAGTTTTATACATTTCTCTTGAATCCTTGGGTTGTCCTCAACGAAATGGCCAATCGTAAAGGTAATAAGATGCACTCCAGGCAACTCACTTGCTTAATATTGATAAGTTGCATCTGCTGCTACCACCATGCATTTGACCATAAGGTTCGTTCCAAAGGGCTTGGAGTGAATCTACACCATCCCCTTATTATTGGTGAGCATTAAAGTGACCCAAATATATAGTGCAGATTCATTCCAAAATAATTTGGAGTAAATATATGGCATTCTCCACATGAAGGATTTGCTACTATTTAGACAATGAATTTATTATTAAGCTTAGTGATGAAAAAGGAAAATTAAAGTTCCTTTTTAAGGTACACATCCCTATTGCCATGTACACAATTGACTGTTAAGATTGAAAGTCCAAGTTAACTTATACCATACAAGGTCAGAAGTACAAAGCTGAACGATTGTGGGTTTCAAGATGGTGTCTTATAGACCTAATTGATGTCTTTTTTACCATGAATTTTACACCTGAACCTTTTATTAAGAGCAAAAAATGTCAGTCTGCCTTCTCTTCAGAGAAGAGCAGACAACATACTTTGAACTGACACATAAGAAAAACTCTTGCCTTAGAGGCTTTACCCTGTCTCACCACTTTCCACAAGTATGTTATTTAACTAAATTTATTACCCCTTACATTCAAGTTGATAGTAGGTTTTAGTGTTTAGGCTTGAACCTTCTATAGTTTTGGTATCTTTATCATCGTAACTGGATTTCCCTACAAATAAATATTTAGTTTTAAATATATAATTAAAAAATAGCTTCTTCTCTTTGGGAAAAATCCTATTTTATGGGGTACAATAACACCAAATCAATGTTATGATAATTTGCAATTCTTACCATGAGGATAGGATTCAAACCAATACTAGAAAGTTCGCTTGTTTGTTACATAGAGATAATATTATTGGGTCTTATCATGCCTAGGGTGCCCTAATTTAAGCTTTTGTTCATATTTGAGCCCAGGGCGTGCATCAAAAACCCCATATTACCTAAAGTCAACAATGCTTAATTTATATTGGGCCCCTATCCATCCAACGAGCTCTTGGTTTGTAAATATTGGGCTTGTTATGCCTTGGGTGCCTTGATGGATAAGATTGTGTTCATATCACCCTGGGTGTGTGTCAAAAACTCCATACGACCCGAGGTGTGCAATGCTTATCTACAATGCTTATTTCAAAATTATATTTGAGCCCTGAAGTAATTACACTGAACTCAGATTTCAACAGATATTCACTACGGTCTTTTACAAAGGTGACAGTCCTAGTCTAGATACAAATTAGCATTGTTAATGATGACTTTAGAATTAAGGTTCATCGCGTGATTGGCTCAACTCGTTTCCTGTGGGATCACTGGCCTTGATTTTCTATGAATGTCATTATCAATGTTAATGCAATTAGATTTCCACAATCCATATGAAATTAACTCTGCTGCTTCTGGATTCGATTGTGTTCCAATTTTTTCATCAACATTTCGGATCACACTTTGTGATCCATCATCAGAATAGATTACCAGTGTCACCAATGTTTCCTGAAAGGTACTGTAACTGTATATCAGAGCCCTGTTCTTTCTTTTCATTCTGCCAAATTTTCTAAGAATATTTTCAATGTTGGGTATGGAAGTGGGCCAACAATCTGGATGTTATAGCTCCATCTTTTAATACCAAATATGGTAATAATCAGTTGAATTTGAGTGTAGTAATAGTGGTATAGGTGTATTACAGCCTCCTTAGTATTGGAATAGATAATTGGGTTGAGAGAGTGTCCAATTTGTATTTATATAAAAATTGTTTTCAGATATTTCTTTCCAGTTATCCATGTACTGCTCAAGCTTCTGTACCTCCATTTTCATGATCTTCACCCTATGACCAAGTTCAGAGATAAACTTCGTAAGTGAAGTTTATTGATATAAAATCCAAGAGACTCAGTTTCAGAGAACCCAATTAAGTAGCCAGTTCCAACACAGATCCTTAACTTTATCTACGGAAAAAAAAGGCAGTTAAACTCAAAAGTTCTACTGGCTTGAAAGATATTATGGTTTTCAAGTTTAAAATCTCTGTGAATTTCTTCAAATATTAAATCTACAGCATTGCTGGGGGGTTTTCAAGTTTTAAGACTTCTATTAATTTCTTAAAATATTAAATCTACAGCATGGCTGGGGCAAATCACAGCATTACTGTGAAAACTTCGATTGGATGCAACAAGGGCTGTTAGTGGCTATACCCTGCTTTTGTTGTGTCATTTTAAATTAAAAATAGTTAATCTTGCCTTTGTTGTGTCATTTAAAATTATAAATTGTTGATTGTATCTTGTTCTTTACCCTTCTTCTTTTATTTATCTGAAATATTAACTGGAATTTTTCTTGATTTTTTTTTTTCAATTTGTAGACTTTTCTCTCACTGAAAATGGGAATGCGTATTACTGCTCAGGCAGCTAGAACTGGAAACCATGTATATTGCAGATTTATCAGAATTTGGTATCAAACATAAGTGTTAATTTGTTAAAGTCGACGGTAATGATAAATGAAGAAAAGTACCAATAAGTTTGAAGTTCCCCTGCTTCGGATCAACATTGCCAACATTGCAGTCGTGATTTAGTTATGAAATTTGATTTGAAACTTCCATGCAACTCGAATGTTTACACAACAATTTCCTGCATGGTTTTCTTCAGCCCAGCTGGCGCCTTCTCCTCTCCTCTCCTCTCCGCTCCGCTCCGCTCCTGCCGGCCCTCGATTAGCAGTGATTGCGCGGGATAAAAAACGTTCAATGTGCGAACAAAAGGGTGTGTGGGATTTTGACGCTATGCGCGGGATTTTGGCGCGGGAAACGGTGGAGAATCCCTCAAAAACGGAAACGGGAAATAGCAAAAAAGACTAATGAGATGATGTATACACACTCTCTGTTTCGTTATCGTTGCCTGCCCCACCATGGATCTTGACTGCTATGCACTACGTGTCTCAATCCTCATCATTCAAGATGATCTCATACACATGTTTGATCACATCAAATGACTTTTTTTGCTTTAAAACATTGGTTTACCTAGTCAGCATCCCATCTGTATGAATTGTATAAGAAGAAATCAATCGCAATTACCACAAATGCACTGGCATGTTCATCCATGCAGTTTTTTAAATTATTTAGAAGTGTTTTAAATTTAATTTTTATTATTTTTTTAAAATTGTTTTAGAGTTTGTATTGATTTAATTGTATTTAAAGATTTATATTTACAATTGTTTAATAATTTTTTGAATGAAAAATGTTTTATTTTTTTAATTTTTATTTGAGTTGTGTTTGTGTTTACAATTTTATTAACTTAAAAAATTATTGACACTATCTTTAAATTATTCATGTACCTACTAAAACTATATATTTTTATTTAAATAATTTTATGTAAAGACACTATATATTCTTATTTAAATAATTTTATGTAAAGACAGTGTCAATAATTTTATTATAAGTTTTAGTAGGTACACAAATAATTTAAAGACCGTGTCAACAATTTTTTAAGATAATAAAATTGTAAACACAAACACAATTCAAATAAAAATTAAAAAATTAAAACATTTTTCAAAAAATTATTAAACAATTGTAAATATAAATCTTTAAATACAATTACATCAATACAAACTCTAAAACAATTTTTAAAAAATTATAAAAATTAAATTTATAAAACACAATAAATTGTTTTTACTATGTGTAAATATTATGCATACAAACAGTAAATGTGTGCAAATAATTTAAATAATTATGCGCCTGCTAGAGAATAAAAGACGTCAATGTTGTTAGTTGTACTTTTCCCCATGGATGGGATGATGGGGCATATCCATGTCCCAGTGTATTTGTGGGGTTGGGGTTGGATAGCTGCTGCCTTTTTTTATGAGGTATGTGTCACCGTCTAAACATGGGCCAATATACAACATAGGGAGGTGAAAATAATCTTTAGTGCAAATTATGTTTTTTTTCATATCTTTAAATTTTATAATAACAAATTTCTCTAAATTACATTGGATCATCTTTATAGTTTCGCTCATACTTTTACCATATGGTATCTATTTGTAAAAGAATGGTTTGTTGTAAAATGTATAACAAAATCACTATATAAAGTAAAATGACCATTAGATTCTTTAAGTAATAGTCAAGCACCTTGAACAATGTACAATGATAATAAAAAATATATGCCTAGTTCATATCCAAATGCTTATGAAACTAAAACTAATATGAAAGTAGGAACTAAGATTGAGATTGAGCCTTGGTCCTCCAAATGCAATTGTTTTTTGTAATAATCAATGATGGCAAATGACCTAGGAAGATGTTCTTAAATTCATGCTCCTAGACACATAACAAGAGAATTTTGGAATGTATATTGAAACTATAGCATTCTAATTCTAGGAAAGTGAACCTTAGAGTGAAAACAAAAATAAAAATTGAAATATGCGAACTCTTCCACAACATGGCCCAATCCAAGGGATAAAAACCATCTTTGGTGTATATTCAAGAATGGTATAATTACTATGAAATTGAGCTAATGTGAACACTAAGGTGTTGTAAGAGCCACACAAATATTAATGCACCCATTATTGGTGTTATTTTGATGCCAATTAGATAAGGTTTACCTATTATAGCACTATGTTGGAGTTTAGCCTATAAAATCATATGAATGGTTGTTACTCCTTAGGATCTCTTTTGATTGCTTCTATTATTTGCATAATTTCTCTAAATGTGAATATCTCATTTTTATGACATATGTTTTGATTTTAAATATATTGCATAGAGGTTAGTGACAATGTCATGCTATATCCCCATGTTAAATACTCATGCAAGTTATCCATTTGGGACAATATAATTTTTTGTTTAAAATCTATTTTTATTATTTATTATCATTTTTAGCATCATGTTTGAGCTAGGGAATCATTTTGATTTAGGCATGCCATCATTTAACTATTTCCTATTAAGAAAATGGTGTCTCAACCTTGTAGTTACATGAGGTTACTATTTATAGTAAGTTTAGATTTGAGAACAAATTGATGCAAAATTTTCCCCAAAGCTTCGGATTAGCTAAATAAGTGTGCCCATAAAGTTTTTTTAATCATAAGATCATGTCTGGATTTGAAGATATTAAAGTTCTCGTATTTCAAAGTTTCAAAGTCCAATTTGAAGGCCTTAGAAGTATTTTTGGGCCCAAAAGTGGTCATAATCAGCATAGCAAGTTATAGATTGATAGAGCGCTTCACAAGCTTTTTGATAGTTCAAACAACTCATCAATTGAATCCCCAAATCAAACGTTATGACCTCTAAAAGTTGGGTCTCCTAAAATGGGAGATGTAAAAATATGTTGGACACATAAATGAGCTATAAAGGGGGAGTTACATTTAATGGTGTGTGTTTTTTGACACGTCATAGGCATCTCTTATTGGAGATAAGGATGGGCGCTACTTTTTAGGTGGTTTTAGCTCATGGTTTTATAATATTGTTTGATAGTTTCATGTATTATATCTCCTATATATTAGGTGCATGAGATGGAGGTTGTGTGTAAAAGTCTTATAGTTGTTGAGTTGCCTCTGGATCTCTGGTTGGTGATACTCCTATTTAAAAGCTTGCTCTACAAGTATATTGTAATCTTGTTGAATTTTGAATAATATATTGGGCTACTTTCGGAGTGTGGGGTTTTCCTCCCGAAATGGTTTTCCCATGTAAACCACTATGTTGTGGTATGAACCCTATTTATGTATATTTATGTTTAAGTTTATGTAACTGTTCATATCTGAAAAGTTTTTGTATAACCCTCCTCTCAAGATTAGTGTGGGAAGTTGTTTTGCTACCTTTTCTTCCTTACATTTCCTCCTTCCATGCATATTTCACCTTATCACTCTAATCATTATTATTGGGAGAGAACATACCTAGGCACATAATTTTTGTGTTATGCTAGACTAGAGTCAAGCAACATGGACATTCATTTGTTCTTATACATAAACAATGATTAAGTTCAAATATATGTAGGCAACAAAAACATGGAGGATAGTTCTAGTTTTCACATAAAATGATCGTATTTGAATCACATATAAATATAAAATGATGGCAAGTCCTTAGGATTTTAGAATGTGAGAGGTTCATCAAAATACAAATGAGTCAACCATAACAAGGAAATATATATCATACTTTGTAGTAGATGCATATCAATCTAAGTTGGAATTATGTTTCTATGGGACATTTATTTAGGAAAGATGAGGAAATAGGCTTGAAGTTTGTTTTTATGTTTTTGGATTCACATATATAAGTATATAACGTTGTTGTAGCACCTTCAAATATCCAATCTTAAATTTTAATATTTAAATATCTAAAACCATCATAAAACAACTTGGATACTAAAAGTATATCTTTCGTAATATTTTATTTATAATCATAGAGAATTTTTTTAATGTTAAAGAGAATCGTCGCCTCTAAAAATAAGATGTGTCATACATTTTTCTTTTTCATGCATATAAAATATTGTCATATATGAAGGTTCCAATTTCAAATAATTATCTTGTATATGAAATAATTGATAGCAACCTTGGATGAGTTTGCATGGCTAGGGGATTTATAACATTTGATCTTAATATTCAAATATTGTTATAATATTAAAGAAGCAATTTTATCCTATTTATCATGGAGAAGAGAGATTCATTAAGGGGCAATAATTCAACCTAAGGGTATCTCCAAATGGGTAATACATCCAATAAAACTTTTTTTGCAACTATCTAAGGAGTTTAATATTTGCTCAAAAAAACTCTAAATTTCTTGGGTATAAAAAGCACCCACTTATAATGGGTGGCTATTGCCCTATTAAACTTTTTGAGGATAAAACATAGAAAGGATAACTCACCCATTGCTCAATTTTTTAATGGGTCATTAATATATGTTTAGTAGTATGACTATTTATGTCTTGAAAGAAACATGATAAATTATTCAAGTTTATGTTCATAAAAATCATTTATAATCTCTTTGCTAAAAATCTTCAATCAAATTGACTATATTCTAGAATTATGAGGAATAATATATTCTCATTGACATATGACAAATGCATATAATTAATAATGTTTATTCCTACATCAAGAATCAACTTTATTTAATTATTGTGTTATTGACTATGTTGGTGATTTTATTTATAGGAAATCTATCATAGACTATGTCAACAAAATAAATAATGTAGATGTTATCACATGGATAGAGTAATGATCTAAGCATGATATATTTTATGGATCTTTCATCAAAAAGATAAAATATAAAAGTAACTCCAAAAGAATCAATTTGGCCTTGAAGATTTACGAAAGAGTTTCAACTAGATAGTAATAAAAGTACCAATAACTAGAGTTTACTCTTACCAAAGACTCTCTTTTCCACAAAAAAGAAGAAGAAGAGAAAATCACATTTATTATCATTGACTCAAGGGAAGTATTCCATCATAAAATTCCTCTCTAGTTATATTCATCTAAATATCTAGTGGCATACTATAATCAAGAATAAATAAATTGGAATCTCAACCATCACATATCAAAAACTGTTTGCAAAGATTGACTTTAAGGTGATGCCATTCGGGGGGATTGTACATGTTTAACACCTCCTAGTAGCTAAATCCTAGATGTAAGACCTAGTATGTTGAACACCCGAAATACTAAGAGGGGGGGTGAATCAGTATTCTTTGAAACCACTTAAACATTTAAACATTAATTCCACATAGCACATTCAATTTGTAGTAGGAAAGGAAATCATAAAAGCAACCATCAAAGCACATAACACATGAACACCTATTTTTTATGTGGAAAACCCAAAAAGGGAAAAACCATGGTGAGGATTAGCTCTCAATATATTATTACTAATTATAAGATATTATAGAATTTCTCACTGTAGGTGGACTCATTGCCCATAGAAAGAAGAAAAGATAGAAGAGAGTGGTGGCACATAGCCATATTTGAACTGTTACAAATGCATCTACAACATGTTGGGATACAATTCCATTGAAGCTCAAAATACAGACTTTATACACTTTATACTGATTTGTACTAACACGCTACTCTGCTTTGCATTTGCCTTACATTCACACGATTCGCATCAACTACACATCACATTGCATATCTATATCCAAAACACCGAAAAAATGTCTTACATATATATCAACTTCATCTATAAACACTTACAACATCAATTAGGTCAACCTAATTGGATGTAATATAAAAAATATGACTTGTCGGCTCAACATACACATACACGCTTTGCGCCAAGATTAAAAACTTGTAACACATCAAAATAGGTTGGAATGGACCTATAATAATTTCCACATCTTCCACATTTACTCCCATGTATTTTTCTCTTGTAGCTTTTGTCTTTATTCTTCTTCTCATAGGGCATGTTGTTTGTTGTGCTGTCAGAGCAACCTTTTCTTTTTTAGTCCCTTTTTTTTGTTTCATTGAAGGTGTTTTCTCCTTTATTGATACTTATGAGCTTTTTTCTCTTCTCTCCTATAGCAATCTTAGTCTTAGAGGACTTTGGGGAAACCGAAGGAGTGGTATATATGTTCTACTAGATCTCCAAACATGGCTTTTTCTTTCTCAATGTGTTCTTTTGTGAGGCCATTTCCTTCACAAATGTTGCAGTCATCTTTTCAACGGTCTTTATTTGTTTTTATCTTTGATCCATGTGCACCTTCATGAATTTCTCCTCATATGTACCATACCTCTCTTCAGAGGTGTCTCTTTGCTTGCTCAGCATGAAGTCCACTGATCTGGTGATTTCATCCTCTATGATCTCATATCCCATCTCTGAGATCTAGACTATCCTAGGCTCCACAGCCTATATGATACAACAATCTTTGGTAACAAGAAAAGTGATGTCATTTTTGTACTTTTCTACCATGGTTTTTGGTATCCTTTTTCTTGCCTACATCTTTTCTTGAAAAGTTTTAAAGAATCCCCAAAGGGAATTCTTTTGTGCATTCGATTCTCCCAACCTCATCAAATGATATTTGATCTGATGGGTTATAGGTCTATCCTTTAGCCACACAATGTTTCTTGTTCTAGGAACCTCATTCAAAAAGTAAAATAATAAGCAAATAATCAAAGTGTCAAACTTGAAGGCATACTTAATGTCCTTAGTCTTTTGTAGATTTTCCAAAAGTTGTAATCTCAACAGTTCACATAGATCATAGTCTTCACCCTTCTCAACCATCTCATATGTTGTGTTGATGGTGGCCATTGATACTAAATTTTCCCTATTGGTGAAGTATATTTTGTATGGACTATCATCATTGAAGCATACTTCACTACCGGGTTCCTAATGTCTTTCATTGACAATGCTCTTCTATCAAACTTCACACCCGTTCACTCCATCACAACTTCATTTTTCACTGACTTGAGCATTGGAGTTGGTCTGAATGAGCACAATCTAGTGACAACCCTAATAGCAACTTTGTTGATCAAATTCAGTATATCCAACTAAAGGAATTTATCATGAATGTGGCTCAAGGTGCATCTCACCCACTCATCTACATATCTACATAGCAAAAGGCAGGGAACTTGTTCCAAACATTGATTTTATTCTTCACTAAAACCTCAAACTCTGATTTCAACTCAAAATTATCTCCGTTTTTGCACCCCAATTGTCCTTGTTGTTCTAGGCTACACTATTCCAACACAATCTCTTAAGAGCCCTAAGTGCAGAAAATTTGCAAACTATGATGGTTGTTTCTTGAAATATGTGGCACCTACAATTTTTTTGTCTAATACTAATAGGTTATGTAGGGTCCCTCCACAATAACCTCTCTCATTTTTAAAATCTCCAATCCATTTGACCATGGTGTCAATTTTTTAAATATTGCAAAAAACATCTTTTACATTCAACAAAAAGTTGTAGGCAAGTATAATTTTTGTTTCATGTGTTATTGGGCCAAATAGACAGTGCCAACATGTCTAGATGCACAGGTGAAAACTAAGCAAAGTCCTATTTTTCACCCTAGCTTTCTTGATCATTTTGAGCTACACTATTCTAGCACGACCTCTTAAGAGCCTTAAGTGCAAAAAATTATCGAACTATGATAGGTTGTTTCTTGGAATCTATGGAACGTACAATTTTTTTGTCTAAACCTGTAGGTGCACATAGGTTCCCTACAAAATAACCTCTCAAATTTTTAAATTTCCAAGACGTTTGACCATGCCGACAATGTTTCAAAAGTTGCAAAAAGAATCAATTACATTCAATGAAAAGTTGCAAGCAAGCATAATTTTTTGTGTGTGCATTGTAGAACCAAAAAAATAGCACCAAAACATCCAAGTGGGCAAGTGAATACTAGGAAAGGTCCTATTTTGTACCCAGTTGTCCTGATTGTTCTAGGCTACACTATTTCGACTTAGTCTCGTAAGAGCCTTAAGTGCTAAAAACTATTGAACTATGGCGGGTTATTTCTCAAAATTCATGGCACCTAAGAATATTCCACCTAAACCTATATATGCATGTAGCGTACCTCCACAATAACTATCTCAATTTTCAAACCTCTAATCCATTTGAACATGGCAACAATGTTTAAAAATTTGCAAAAAGTGTAAGTTGCATTCAACAAAAAGTTGCAGCAAAGTATAATTTTCATTTCATGCATCATGGAGCCGAACAAACATAGCCAACACATTTGAGTACATAGGTGAATGCTAGGAAAGGTCATTTTTTTCACCTCATGTATCTTGATCATTCAGACCTACACTATTTCGGCATAATCTCTTAAGAGCACTAAGTGCGAAGAATTGTCAAACAATGACATACTATTTCTCAGAATCTGTGGCACCTAAAAATGTTTTGTCCAAACCTATAGGTACGTGTAGGGTCCCTTCACAATTAAATATCTCAATTTTTAAATATCCAAGCCTTTTGAACATGGTGGCAATGTTTCAAAATTTGCAAAAAGTGTCATTTGTGTTCAATACAAAGTTGTCGAGAGGTATATTTTACATTTTTAATCTCGTGGGGCTAAACTAACTACACGAACATGTCAAGGTGGGTGGGAGAACACTAGGGGAGACCTTGTTTCGTACCCTATTTGTACTTATCATTATGGGCTACAATGTTATGACTATCCCAGTGTGACAATGAACTGTTATGTGGATTAGGGCAATCGTAAACTCTTGAAAATATCAAATTTATGGGTGCCCAGATAGGAAAAATAAAATTCAAAACTAGCTATAACTTTATAGGTGCCCAAGTAGGAAAAACAAAAATTTAAACCTAGATATAACTTTATGGGTGTCCAAATAAGACAAAGCAAAAGGAAAAATAAGACAAAGTAAAAGACAAACCTAGATAGTAAAGTGGCATAACCTTGTACCTAGATATATCATGTAAGATAATAAGAAAACAAAGAAATAATAGACATCCAACTTCATTAATTGAATGAATGACTAATTACAATGCTTGTATTAGTTGCATAGTAAAAATGACCCCATTCTTATATGGATTAAAGGTGAAGCTAATCAATGCATGAAGGATGAAAGTTAACCAGATCTAATTTAGCATGATAAGTGAAACCTAACTATTGTTGAACTAGAATATTAGGTGGAAATTAACTAGATCTTATCTAACATGATAGGTGGAAGATAAATAAAACAAAATTAAGGTAATAGAGAGGATATGACTTAAACTAAACTAGTTACGTGTCAATCAAGTGCATAAGACAAATGAATATGTTTGAATGACACAAATACCTAAGCGGGCTTAAGAAAATAGAGTGGTTAAATAAATATAAATAAGAATAATACTAGCCTAGTGGAATGTCATGAACACCTAGCCTAGTGTGAACACTCGAGTATTCTTAGATTCTTATTCTTCATATTCTATCATGATGTATCGCCTGGTGTGATGTCTTCTCATTCTTCATTGCTTTGTCTTTCTAATGGTCATTCATGACAACTCATCCATGTGCATAGTGATATTAATTATGCTTTATATTCCTTCCTCCTTTCTTGATGTCCACAATTTCTTCAATTCTTAGCTTAAGTCATTTATTTCCCATGTCACACAATCTATAATAGGTTTTGTTTTTCTTGTGACTTTATTTTTTGTCTTTTTATGTTGCATAGCATACTCAATTGACTTAATCTTAACCCATTGTAATTTACGTGACATCTAATTTACGATATTATCATTAAACTAGGAAAACTTATGAGAGATAGACCAAGGGAAAAAATGATATCATACTTATGAGATGTCCCCACTTCTTTATTACATTTCTAATTTGATTTGATCTAGACTACAAAAAAGTGATCAACTAAAACCTAAACTATGATAAAACTCATTAGACAATATTCAAGAATAAAATAATTGGAATTTATTCAATTACTCAAATCAAAAGATCTCCAATTTACTTGTGTAATTATTCAATTAATCATTTATAACAAATATGGAGAACATTGGTAAAACAAATTTGTACTAACCAAAAATCCATATAGGCATATATAGTGTTATATGTTAGTCAAAGTACAATATATGTACAAGAAACCCATATAGGCTTACAATAAAGCCATATAGGCAAATAATGTCACATATCTATAATACAAAATACATGTACAAAAATATCATATAGGCATACAACAAAGGACCCTAATATAGTCGCTTCCCTCTAGGGGAAGGAAAGAGATCATGAGCAACCTTTGAATGTCAAGTGGATGGAGATGCATGCGATGATGGTTGCTTTTGAACCTGTTGACTTGATCTCCTCTCCAAACTTGCATGGAGCTCCACCTAATACAACAAAAAGTATACACATTAATATATAAAAATTAAATTATAAAATGACATATAATTGAATAATCACTTACCGCATACTCATAATCACTCTAAATAACTTTTGGCCTCTCTTCATTCATAATATGAGCATTTTCACAATCTAGAGTTGCAAAGCCCTATGGCAAGCATCAATATACAAAGTACACTATAAATGAATATCATTCAAATTTTCACTAGTAGACAGATAAAACAACAAATATAACATAAAATTTACTAATTCATCTCATACCTTTATCAAAGGCATAGAAGATGATATTTTTGTGTCAACACCATGCTCCATTATGGTACAAATAGCAAGAGGAGTATTGACTGATGTCAGCATCTAATAAATGAAACAATGTTTAGAAGTTATATGGAGGCTACTTATACCCCTAATAATATTAATGGAGGATCAATCATGTAGGAGAAAGATAGTGCCATATACGAGGGACATTTGATCATGTAGAGCATTGAGTGCAAGAATTTTGGCACAACAATAAATGATAGGCAGGTGAGTTCAAACATTCAAAGGATTGGGTGGCATATGAGAGCATAAAGTTATATGGGTAAAGAAGTGAAGGTTTGATATAAAAGGTATGCAAGGAGTTTGTGAAGTTGTAGGTAGAATAACTATGTTGATGTAAAGGAGAAGGAAGGTATGAGAGGGAAGAAGGTTGCAAGGGAGAGAGAAGCATAGGAAAATGTAAGGTAGAATTGATGATTGAGAAGAAGGCCATCAAGTTGAAGTGATAGACAACAAGAAGAGTGCAAGGTAAAAGATAAAGAATATTTAAGAGTCATAAGTGTTTAGTGTGTGGATAGTTTGGAGAGAGCTAACTAAAGGGGGAAGTTATGAGTTAGATAGCAAATACAGATGAGTGTGCAAACAATGAAGAAGTTGAGAAATCAATAGGATTAAGAAAGAGCACACATGATATGGTGAGAAAAGGTGTCAACAATGAAGAGTGGATTTAAGAAATCTAGAGTGGTAGTTCTTGAGGGTGTATGATATCATAGGTTGTTATTTTGTTGCAAGGTGATCTACAACAAAAAAAGGGAACCCTATTTGGCATCTACAATATTGTGTGTGGGTCCTCAAACACTTCAAATAGGATCTAACACCTTTAAAATGACATAAAAGCACCCATAGCCACTATTAAAACATGGTATAAAATTGAGCTATAAATTTGGGAGCACAATTTAGAGTGAATCTCTTTGTATGCACATATTTGAGATGCTACCAAGAAGAAGAGCAATATAATTATTAGTAGTAGGCCTTGCAAATAAGTTCAAGGTAATGTTGAAGGCCTTGAGAGAGACCAAAAAGCTATATGACCCGAGAATGGACAAGGGAGAGGTCTTGAGAATGCACCAATTCTCTCAATAATTGTGACAAAGAGGAATACTACACAATAGAAGAGTAGGGAGAAGATTCCCTTGAGAGAAAATAAGTGGATAGAGCTATCATGTGAGAATCCAATAGTTGAAGAAATGGACAATGTGAAACCTATAGAACACATAATGGATAGTATATTAGAGGGGAGAAGGGTTCTTATAGTAATGGAAAAGGAGGAGGCAACCTGTGGGTTATAAGAGGTTGAGAAGAGAACCATGCTGGAGTTGAGAAATGAGGGGAAAAATAAGGCCCATATTTTTTTAACACATTTGTGTTTGTAGATCTACAAAACAACAATGAGAGAGAAGGAGAAATCCTCATGATGGAGGATGAGGCTATAAGGGAAACATGCTAAGAATAAGGCACAGAGAAGTAGGTGTGTTCACTCAAGGTCGAAGAGATGCTCCACAAGAAAGAGTGGAGCAGTATATCTATGGAGGATTATGTGGAAGAGGTAGTAATAGAGAAGATACTATAGGTTCTTGGTGCAAACCAATAAATCTTTCCACTTGAGGAGAAAGGCTAGTAAAGGTATGAGAGAATTTTAAAGCAACAATAAATATTTGTAACTAAGGTGATACAATTGAGTGCAACAAGGGAGCATATTGAGAATGCTACATCAAGAAGATGTTACATGTAGGTTAAATAATAAAGGATGGATATAGGCATGAAGCTACATGTGGATCTAGACTATTTTTAAAGATGCTACTAGTGGGAGTAACATAACATAGTGAAGAGATGATATCAATGGATGCAATGAAAGGGAATAATTAGGGAGTTGCACAAGAGATGTTGCAAGCACATGCAACAAAAATTTTGTGAGTTTATACAACAATAAAGAGTGAGAATGAAATTATAAGTGAGATGACACAAGTGAGGTAGTGAGAAACAAAGATCCTCTAGGAATAAAGGAAAAACAAGAGAAGATGCAAACTATTAAATTGAAAAAATCTACCTAAGACTATTTAACAAACCATTAATGATTAAAAATAGACAAGCTTACCTTAGTGAAAGATGGATGACAACCTTGACTAGCAGGTGTTGATGTCGATGTCGAAGGCCCAAAACTAACTTGTTCAACATCTAATGTGAGTTATAAGATTACCATTCATGTATAAGGCTAAACTATTTAAATGTACCATATTTATTATTTTTTACTAGTTACATACCTATGGAATCAACATTGTCATGTAATCGGAAGGTCGAGGGCCACCAGACATAGTGTGAATAGAATGACCCTAAATTTTTATTATAGTCAATCTAGTAATTTAGTTAATCTTAGATTTCAAAATAAATTTAATAAACTGAATTTGAACTTGTTGAAATTTACTTGACTATCAATACCATATGTTTCATTCAATAGATCATTTTTCATGACTGTAAAATCTGCTATAGATGCATCTTGGCCATGTGCATCCTCATCATCCTCACACACATAAACACAAATAGACCCGTAATTTTGAAATAAGTGAGGTGGACATCGAGGCCTAGAAGAATCACACACATCACCATGTGCTAGAGGCCTAGTGTGTTGTATAAGGGTCTGAGTCAACAAGCTAATGGACATTAGGGCCCCACCTCAATACCCTCCTTCACAACAAAAGGAATAGTGATGTGCTCAAACTATGGTCTAGCTAGGGGTTGCAGTGCCTAGTTTTGGGCATGTTGTGCCCCCACTCTATCCTATACAAAGCCCCCACCTCTACCTTAGAACTCTCACATATCAAAATAATTAGTGATCTTGTTAAGGACAAACTCATAATAATTTTTCCTCAATAAGTATTACGAGACCTCATTTTTACTGCATGGAGAATGGTAAAAACAATTCACCACCTATCCCAAAAACTATTTCTTATCCCTTGGTTGTGGCATCAATGGCTAGGGAACCTCGTGCAACTATTGTGTATGGGTTCATTGATTCATGGGTTAATGAGCAAAGCACACAAGTTAGATTTCACTTTTTTTATTTAACTTGCTCATATGATAGTTTGTTTGCGTAAAATTATTTTAGTTTTTCCCCCTTGTTGGACCAACTGTTGATCTTCCCACTCATTGATACTATAAGAGAGACAATAGATTGTAGTGATTCAACGAGTGTAGACCTATGGGAGATTTTTTTTTGTTGGATCTTTCATCTTTGTAATTATTACCTCAAGTTTTCTTTTATTGGTTTCTATTTTACCTAATATGTTTGCTTGTGTTTCTAGAGGATGTCAAGGCATTGAAGGAAGGGTTTATTGTGGTTATTGTTCAATAAGGTTTTGATGAGGAGGTGAATCAAGGTTTCGATCATTTGGGGGCACATTTTCAATTCCTAAAAATTAAACAAATTCCACTCAAAAAACTAATCAAATCTATTTATTTAATCTAAAATTTACACTAAAAACTAAAAGTACTTACCTCTTCGACCTTGGTGACACTATGGCAACATTTTGGTGATGATTTAGAAAATGAATGGCGAAGAATGGGGTATCGAAGAATGCGAGTGCATTTGAGGATACTTGTAAGCCACGAGTTTGCAAGGAGAGAGGGAGTGAAATGAAGTTTTGAAGAGTGATTTTTATTTTTTGGTCTCTAGGGGGGCAATAAGTAGGGTGGCCACTTTTTGATCCCCCATCTTTGTGCACTTACCCTATTGTTTTCTCAAAATAGTCTACCAACATACTTAGCATGATGGAAACAAGGTCCATAAGAATGAAATTTGAACTATTGACCTCTTATTGAAGTCATCTAGCCAAGTCAAAGGGTTTTTGTTCTCAACTTGTAGAAAAGAGGTATGCATCCCTTAATTATTTGTAGATCTTAAGGTTTCCACCCTTAGGTCTAACACTCTAAACAACATGTACTTCGAGCAATTTTTTAGAGTTTTGATGAAGGTAAATAAACTAAAATTTCTAGGAACGCATCCAACTTTTGATAGCATGAAGATTCAAAACCAAAATGATTTCCTTCTTAAAAAAATGACTAATATTTACGATGACCAAGGGGATAGGGTTGCAACCACCACAATAAATGAAGTATAAGAATATTCCTCTTCCAATGCTATAGAAACATGAGAATTTGTGATCGAAATAATAAACAATGTTTTTCTTTGACAACAAAATACCTTCTAGAGTGGTCACTTTCTATTAAAGGGATTTTGAGTTGTGTAGGGGTAGGTAGAAATGAATAGTGAAAATGACATGAGTGTCAAGGTTCAAGAGTTGGGGATACAACAAAATTCATACCACTAGTTGGGAGTTGGGGAGTCAAGGTTTGATCAAGAGGTATGCTAGTAGGAAGAAGTATGATACTCTAAAGGAAATAAAGGAGAAAGGTGGGGGGTGGATGCAATATATGCAAGGATGGGTAGGTCTAATGACTTGCTAATAGCAAGAGAAAGTGGAGGTTGGAGCAAAGGCATGGTGATAGGGATGATTTTGAAACCTTAACAAGGAAAAAGGAAGGAATGAGGCTAGGCAAAAAGGTAGGTCGAGACGACAAAGTTCAAAACTTTGAAAAAAGTCTCACACACATGAGTTTCAACACAAAACCCACTATACTTAGAGAACCTAAGACCAATATGGATAGGATTGATTAGACTTAGCTTATCAAAAAGAAATGAGAAAAGAAATTTTGGTTCCAACACAAATTCATTGAAAAGGGGACACTACAAAGTCAAATTCCATTCCCAAAACTTTTAGTCCCAAATTTGGGTCAAGACAAGTGTGGGTTGAGCCTAGTTTAGGATTGTAAATATGACCTTGATCCCTATTTCTCAAAATCAAATTTATTCATGGGTCCAAGCCAACTTGACCTTATCTAGCCATTACTTGTTGTCTTAAGAATGAAGTATTCAAATTTGATCCCTAGGGTGTTATGTAAAAGGTTAAAGCCCTAAGTCATTTAATCATCTAAGAATTCTACAACACTTGGATCCAAGAGTCTTTACAAAGTATGATAGATAAATTATTGCATCAACATTTGCATTCATGTTAGGACCAATATATGGGCATTTACATTCTACTTGGCATGTCTTTAAACTTGTCAACACCCTTAAATTGGTTTAACAAGGCTTGATTGTAATTGAGACAAGACATAAATTCCCCCACTTGATAACAAACTCTATTGGTGTTTTTAAACACTTATAGTTCTAGATATTTACAAGTGAGTTAATGCTCTTAAAGAGAGGAGATCCCAAGTATAAGGCTACAACTTCAGGTTTAAGGCCACAAATCAATTTTAGGTGCACATGCTAGTTTAAAGCCAAACTCTAACCAATGCATTTTCTATTTTACTAGAGCTTTATTAGTACAAATATGATTAGATTCCTACGATAAATTATAATGCACATGCTACGAATAATATTCCTTGTATGTGATGTCCCCATCACAAAAGAAAATCTAAGATAAGTATACATTTAATATATTTATATATTTGCATTCAAATAGAGTAATCATTATAGAACATTTTCATTTAAATCATATATATAAACATGACTAACTTGGGTATTGTTGGTGACAGATGAGAATAAGAGATCCTATAAGAAACTAAGATGTTTTTGCTTGAGGACAATCAAAGTTGGGAGAGGAGGATTGTCATGTCCTTGAAATTAGAACACTCTAAGATACAAATAAGTGAAAATGAATAACACAATACATATTAAAATTATAAAAGAAAATATTATTGTTTTAATATATTTATAATTACAATCATAAGATAATATTGTAATTATAAATATATATAGACGATACACAATAAAATACATTAATATAAATACTATCATAATTATCAAATAATTATTAAAAGATAATATTATAAATATTAAAATATACATTTAAATAATATATAAACTATAAATAAATATAAATAATATTACAAATAAATTAAAAATAAAATATAATACACATCAAAACAAAATAATAAAATGAATATAATTTGAGATATCATTAAGGAATGTTTAACTAAAACTCATGTCCATTTGTGGGGTTATCTCTATTCAAAGAGATGCCTCTCTTCATGGAGGTATAAGGATATAAAATAAGGAGTGGAAGATAAGGGAAAGGAATAATTTATACACATCAGATTTTAAGAAGAGGATAGAAGAGAAAAGGAATAAAGATGTAAAAAGGAGATCTATCAATAGTGTGTAGAGAACAATAAAATAGAACTTGGAAAGGTTTGGAATTAGTTTTCAAAAGGCAGCAAGCATTTCAAAAGGTTGTGTCTTTTCTAATGAATGTCTCTTTTCAGAAAGATACACCTTCTCATTTGAATGTGATAATATAAAAAGGGAAAGAATGAGATATGTAAAGAGGGGAGAAGGAAATAGAGAATAGAATGAGCAACAAGAGATAAAATATAGACTGTAGATCATCTGAAATTTATAAAGATAGGCAAATGGAAAGTAGATAAGTATTTTATGAATTTAAATAATAAGTTAGATAAATGTTTGTACATTTAAATAATGATGTTGATAAATACATCATGGATTTAAATAATAGTCTAATTAATAGTAATTCATACATGGTGTGATTTATTTAATGATATCTATTTTTTTATGGATTTGATTATTTGATAGGAAAATGGATAAATTTATGAATGTCTTTATCCTATGATTGATCAGGTAAAGGAGAAAAAGAATGCAATATGAATACTAGACCATCATAAAAGGATATCTTCAAGAAATCAAGACAAATTTAGAGTAATCCCAAAATGGGGACATTACACTGTAACACACAAAGCTAAGCACGTTTACTCTTTATCAATTAATATATATTTTAGTGCTTATCTTGACTCAAATAATTTATCTAGACTTAGATATTGTTCATCATTAAGGGAGGATGAATGAAAATTGTTATTTTTAATATTATTGAATTTTCAAGGATTTATCTAAGTAAGAGCTCCTTATGACATAATAACAATCCTATTACGATATTTTTAAATGTCCAATTTCACAAATACTAAGAAACACATTGAAAATCAAAGTACATAAGGTAAAGTAAAGAAAAACAATGCAAAGATCACATAAATTCATGATTATATAATAAGATTTTTTTTTTTTATTGAACAAAGCAAAAGAATTTACAAGGAAAAAGCTACTGATTATATAATAAGATTGTACTCATAGACTTGTCCTTATAGTTAGACTTATCTTTACATAGTCAATCAAAATATTTTATTTCCTAGACAAACCTATGTTTGTTATTATTATAAGACACATCAAATTCATAAATATATCGTATGTATTCCATCCTTCATTATCAAACTAAATATATTTATTTCTCACTTATATTTTCACATTGAATTATTTCAAATTATCAAAATATTTAATTAATTTTTTTAAATCAACCTAAATCACAATGAGAAAACATTTGTTTTCCTTTACATCATTCTTCAACACTACCTATTACACATATTCTTATTCTATCATTTGTTATTACCCCATAATAATAAATTGCGTACAGCTCACAGTCTAAGCAAAGACAACCCATTAATCTAAAACACAATCATGTGCTAGAGTCCCATGGAGAAAACAATAGGTATGTTCGATCCTCTTCAGTTTTTAACAGTTTTTTATACCGGCGGTTATCTCGGGGGGAGGTACGAAAGGGTACACACAATACCTGTCCGAATGGGACCTACAACCAACTTACCAGATCATTATGCGAGAAATCAATACATCATGTACCTGGCATCGTACCTTCAGTTGACCATGTTTGAAATTATTTTTCCAAATAGGGGATGTAAGAATTGCAGAACTGCCTAGAGTTGCGCAAATTTCCTGTCAGAGACCTTGTACGGATCGATTGACATGCATTCGAGCTCTATGTTATGCACTCACAACTCTCTGGATTGAACCAGCAACTTTCATGTTTTCGAAATTTGCGCAACTATAGTGTATAGAATTGCCTTCCTCGAGAAAATCAAAGTTGGGGTAGAGGTTTGAAATTGCTTAGGAAATTCTTTTTCAAGGGTATCAACTGGGAAGATTTTCATCTGGGTTTTTTATTTAGAGGTGAAATCTGGTTCTGTTTGAAAGGCTATATTTGGGTTGCGTGAGTGGGGAATTGGAAAGTTTGGTACGGCATTCGTAGAAGAGTAGTAGACGAGAACTGGGTATGTGGCTAATGAAGAATATGAGGCAGTTTCTAAATGAAGAATAGGAGGTGAATTTTATCTCTGGTGTCTTAAATCCCGAAGGAAAGTTTAGGTTCCGTTCACACATTGCAGGTTTATGATTTCAATCCCTTATAATGAAGAGAGCGGCTGTTCAGAATAGCTCAATCATTGGTTTCCTGGATGATGAGATCCTTTTAACTATTCTTGAGAAACTGCAGGATCCGACAGACAGAAAGTCATGGTGCCTAGTCAGCAAACATTTTTTCTCCTTGGA
>VDFB02105151.1:0-27000 GCA_007258455.2 Sequoia sempervirens | reverse complement strand
TTATGGTTAGGGTGATCAGACAGACACCTACTTCTTATTTTTTTCCTGAAATTTAAGTAATACTGCATTGAAATTTCAAATTTTCACCAAATAGATTTTGTTTTTAAAAAAATAAACCTAGTAGTTTAGAAACTACATTCAATTTCCCATAGATTCTATTCTTACATGTTTTTGAAATAATATAGATAACTTATTCAATTTTTTACATCAAGTTGCCTAACTCTGATTTTTCTGAATTTTCATTGCCACTTAAGGGCCTGTTTGGCCCATCATGATCCTGCACATACCCGAACTCAGGCTAAAGAATCTCATAGGGAACATTAGATTTTATTTTCTAACATGTTTGACTCTTGTTTTATGATCTCTTGTTAGTTTGTGTTGGTTTGGTGTTCACATTTTGGCGCTAGAAGGAGGGCTGATCAACTTAGCATGTTCAATTTCACTTGATTTTCCCATTTTTTGCAAGTAGAGGAATGTGACATCGCCTTTCTGCAAATGCGACATTGCAGAGCACCACTTTTGAATTACAGTGTTGCATTTTCCATGTCATGTCGCATATGCACTCCTCTATCATGCTACTTTTGATATACCACCACATACACACTCTCTATCTTTTATCTTACATTCTTGCCGCAGAGCATTGCATTTTTAATAGTGTTGCATTCACGCTCTCTATTTCTGTAGAGCACCATTTTTGCAGTCACTAGAGCACTGCATGTGTTTTTCAGTGCTGCATTTGACAATTCCAAAGTGTTGCATTTGTAGTCCATCATCACTTTTGCAAGAAACAAGGGAGGATCGAAATTTGAAGTCTTAAAAGCATTTTTTAATGCTCTTTGTGATAATCTTGGGCTTTACTTTCTGCAATTCATTTCCTAGGACCAACTAGATTCAATTTTGGGCTTAAAATTAACCTACAACTAAAACTATGTCAAGTTGGTTAAAATTGAACCTTAAACACTTAGTAGAATTTCTATTTTGGTCTAAAATTGAACAATAAACTTTCACACTCAAATTTGGTGCTATAAAAATAACTCATTTATTTCCTTGGAGGACTAAAAAGGATTCGTGTTTGCTTTGTTTTGTAATCTTCTTTACAAACTCTTGTCATTCAAATGTGTATGCACTTCTTTCACACTTCACGACGATCTTGAGAATCAAAAGCATTTTAGTGACATTAGGTTGTCTAAAAGATTGCCTCCACATTTCAAATTTGGGTTTTAAAAATTGAACAATTCTTGCTAGTGTGAGAAAAGGCATAGCATTTGTTCTCTCTTTGTTCACACAAACAAAGATTGATAGGAGGATGCAAATTGATGGATAAACAAGGATGAGAAGCGATAGGAGATTGGGAAGCACAAATGGATTTAAGGACAAAGGTGATGTTGCCCTAGTCAAGCTACAAGCCAAAATGGGTTGATGATAGATGGGGTTTTTTCAATGAGGGAATGATATATCCCGAAACAATATGAGGATAGGGAGAATACATCACAATGATGATGATGAAAGTGTTGTTGATGAGGGAAGAATATATCACAAAACAACATGAGGATAGGGAAAGATACATCCCGATAAAAAGGGTTGATGATGAGGGAAGGATACATCCCAAAACAACACTAAAGGATAGGGAAGGATACATCCCGAGGATGATGATGATTGGATCAAGGCTTGCAGAAAGGCTAGGAACAAGACCAAGGATGTGATTAGATGATTTGTGCTAGATTGAATTGATTAGGATTGAATTGAGATGTGAGATGGAATAAAAGTGATGTGGGACAAGATGCTTAGAATAACCAATCGATATTATTCTAGGAAGTTTGAAGAGATGATGATAAGAGATTGGATGGATAGGGGAGGGAGAGTGATGAAGGATGAATGGATGGGGTGATTTTGATAGATGAGAGGATGGGGGATACATGCAAGACAATGGAATGGAAAATGAAATGCAATCCTAATGAAAATTTCCATCTTCAAAGCACTGATTTTTGCTATAGCATAAGACACAAGATGCCAAGGCATGAAGAAACAAAGTTGATTCGTGTCTAATGCATAAAAAAAACACAACCAAACAAGAAGGCTATTCCAACACCCCAAAGTCACGAAGACCTTGGTCGGGCCAGGTATTGGGATAAACACAAGCATAAAAGGATCCCCCAATGTAACACAAGACCTCGAGGATCTTAGTGGGTAGTACATGGGACAACCAAGAAGACAACAAAAAAGGAAAATGAATCAAGATATGCCCCTATTTTGACCAATCAAAGCACACCATAATATGATGGATCATGGTGGCCTTGACAAGTGATGATAGGGAGCTTAAGTGATAAACAAAAACCAAAAGCATCAAAATATCACAATCAATTTCAAACGTCCTTTGCCATAGGATAAAAAGGATGGTTGGGGTTGATGAGGTATGTTAGGAAGGATGCATCCTATTGAGACCAAAGATGGATACTAAGCTAAAATATCACAATGACAGAATATTTTGAAATTGACTGAACCTAATGATACCAATGGATCTCGTTTGTGAGGAACCAAGGAGATAAGGGCATAGCTTGACGACATGACACAAGAGAGACAAGACACAAGACTAAAACACCCTAATGACCTAAGGGCTCAAGGGCCAATCAGAGATTAGACTTGCCTACGTGAAAGTGCAAAGCCCTCATAGTTCAATAAAATACTGACAAATGACCATGGATAAAAGCAAAAAGAGGATAATGGAGACCTTGATGGATGAGCAAGATAGGACAAACAAGAACCCTAGGGGTGGATAAAATGATTGACCTTGCCTACGTGCAAGTGTGGGGGAAATGCAGTTTGATGAGGGACCGATGATAAATGATGGATAAAGGATGATGAGATGACTATGATAAGAGGATAAAATGATAGGACCGATACAATGAGACAAAACTGACTTGTTGGATTGGATAGGATGATGACGATCACATGAAGCTCAGGGATGGGATAGTTATCCAAGCATCAAAAGATGAATTGGGAGGATAGTACGATGGAGAGATGAGTGATGAATAGGGATAGGAGATTGGAAAGATGATTGAAGACAGGGAAGGATACATCCTGATTAAAGGGTTGTTGATGAGGGAAGGATATATCCCAAAATAACACCAAAGAATAGGGAGGGATACATCCCAATGATGATGATGATGATGATGATGATGATGATGATGATGATTCAATCAAGGCATTGGGCTGCATGATGGAGGAGCCTATAGCCAGATACTAATGACAAGGGATTATGAGATGGGATGATGATAGGGATGAATGGATAAGAAGAGAAAGATGGGTGGATAGGAAGAGTAGGATGGGGAGATTGAAGGGATGTTATGATGGATGAATAGAGGGATAAGGATGAGGAGATGGAAATAATTGCTATGATGGATAGGATGATAAGGATGGGGGGATGACAGGGATGCCATGATAGACAGATAGGAAGATAAGGATTGGGAGATGGAAGGGATTGTTTGAGTGGATAGGAAGATAATGGTGGGTAGATGGAAGAGATTGTTATGATGGATGATTTCTCCAAGGACTATGTCACAAAGGGAGATATGTGACCCCACTCTAAATATTTCATGTGTCATGAGGTAGGAGGGATGCAAGATGAGTGTAAGGGAAGATAAATGAGATAACTAGAGGAGGATAGGATGGGTGACTAGGGAATACGATAGAGCATGGATGAAGGGAATGCATACCAAGAGGTGTCCAAAGCATGCATAGATAGGTGCCCCTGTTTTGATCAAGATCACAAGAAGGATGGAGAGATGGGAGATAAATGGGATATGATGGTAGGATGTGGAAGATAGGTGGGATGGAGGGGATGAATGAAGAGGACATATAGCAGGAAGACGGGTGCATAGTTGGAAGCATAGTAGGAAGCATAGCGGATGGAGGGAATGCATATCAGGAAGTTGCCCCCAAGTGTGGAAAAGGATGGATAGGGATTTATGCATGAAAAATGTTTTCCAAGGTGCTTGTTTTCCAAGTTTTCACCATTGGACAAATTATTTCTCTTTACCTTTTTTTTTAATTTTTTTGTTTTTGTTTTTTTTTTTTACTTTTCTGGGTTTTTTTTGGATAGCATGCAGATGGAGATGGATACGGATAGGGATGTCGATGAGGGGATTTAGAAGATACACGATAAGATATGGATGAAGGACTCAAGAATCAAGTTCCATATGAGGTATGAAGAGCCCATGTGTGAAGCGACTGTTAGATGTTGGTACAACCTTATTAGGATAAATGGATTATGCAAGAGGATGAATTAGAGGGATACGATGGGGGAGATAATGAATGGGATGTTGGAAAGGGTATGGATGGAATGATGGAGTAGGAGTGTGATGGGGTAGTGAGTTCATGACCAACATTGGAAAATGTGGTGGTCTATGTGAAAAGATAGGAGGATTAACGGATGGAGAATGTGAGGGTAATAGAGGAGATGTGATAGTGAATTTTGAGACATAAGGACCAAAAACAAATTTAGCAGATGAAGGTGTGTATGATTATCTTTTGGATTAGAAAATTTTGATTTTGTTACAGATTTTTCATTTGAAGTTATTGCATCTTTTTTCTTTGGGATCCACATGGTTTTGATTTTTGTTTTGGTGGGCCTTTCTGACCTGTAGATTCAATTTGGATTTTGGATTTGATTTTTCTTTTCTTCACCATGTCTTTCAGAGGGGACATGTGGAGCTTTAGATTCATGTGGATGTTTAGATGTATGCATTTTTACGTTAGCATCCAAAGTTCTTTTAGTATCAATGGAATGGGTATGATGAGATGAGTGTTGTGGAGGAAACATGAATGGAGTAATGGAGGTAGGATTTTGAGGATGATATGTGGACGGGGGATGCGTGGGTACGTGCCTTTGTTGATCCTGATTAGGGGACATGAGAGTGGGATGTTGATGATGGGTGATATGGATAGGTGATGGATGGATAAAAGGATAAATAGGATGATATGGAGTAGATTATTTTGGGATATAAGGGCCCAAAATAGACGTAGGACCTAGATGAAACATGGACAAAGTAGATGGAGGATGGGAGATGGTGGATGAAGGAATGTAAAGACCCAAAATGGATGGAGTGGATGGAGGATTATGGATGGTTGTTTTGAGGCGATATGATGGAGGAGGGGGGATGGCAGTGAATGATTTGGTGGAGCAATGGGAAGAGTCTGTATTTCTTTTGGAAGAGGCTCGTTGAGGATGTATAGAGGTTGTACCAACATTTTTAGCTTGTGATTTTTGAGAGATATAACCAAGACCACATGTGTAGTCATGATCTTGGACTTGGATGGGCTCTAAAATACCTTGCTCATGAAGGCCTAAACCTTTTCCTTGATAATTCATGTTCTTAAGCATTTGATCCATAATAGGATTTTTGTTATTCTAGAAGAATGATGCGAGTCCATTATTAGGTGGGGGTGATGGGTGGCATTTATGCTTTATTTTTCTTTAGCAAGGAGACCACCATGGAAGAATGTAAGTACCAAGGGGATATACAAGAAGTGAAGGAATAGTAGGTTTTAGCGATGATGGAGGATCATGAGATGGAGATGGTGGGTAGAAACATCTTGATGGGTGGTATCAAGAGAGGGATTGGGTGATATGATTATATCTATATTTGTGGCAGTAGGTGATAAGGGCTCATGCAATGGAAGGATCAGATCTTGAATGATAAGAGGATCATGAGATGGAGTGGATGGAGGACTACGATCTTGAGTAGGACTAGGTGGGATGATAGGATCTTGATGTGGAAAAGGGGATATGCTGGCATGCTTTGGATCAAGCTCTTGGCATGACTCATCTTGTGTGGGAGGCATGATAATGGAATGTTGGAGGGACTCCTCAAGTGGGGGAGATGAAAGGATGGAGGATTTGTGAAGTTCATGGGAATGGATTTCAATTATACTAGGAGTGGGAGAAGTGGATTGGATGTGGGTGTCTTTGATGGGCTCAGGGGATCTTAGAGTAGGAGAAGGGGGTTCAATGGATTCGGTATATGTGATGGTTTCATCGATTTGAGTGGTGCTAGGAGTGGTAACATCAATGATAGGTGTGGTATGGAGAAGAATCTCATCACTAGCGACTGTGGGTGATGGGTTGGGATGACATGGTTCCATGACATCATGATGTGGAGTTGGGGACATCTTCTTTGTCATAAGTCATTGGAAAACTTCTAGAGTGAGAAAATTGCATACTCTAGGCTGATATGGTGTGATAGGAATAGATGAAGGATTAGGGATTGATGGAGGAATAGGATTATGGATTGGTGGACTAGGGTTAGCTAGAGGAATGGGATTGGATATAGGATTGGGAGCAGATGGAGGGTTAGGATTAGATGGAGGGTTAAGGTAGGGATATTGGAATGGTGAATTAAGATAGGAGGACATGGACAGTGGATTAAGACAAGATGATATTGTTGGTGGATTATAGTGAGGGTATTGTGATGGAAGATTAGGATAAGAAGACGTGGATGTTGGATTAGGATAGATTGATGGGGATGTAGGATTAAGGTAAAAAGGTGTGAATGTAGGATGAGGATGGGTATACTGGAAAGGAGGATTAGGATAGGGGGGAATGGATGGGGGATTGTAATAAGAGTATTGGGATGGTAGATAAGGATAGGAAGATGTGGGTGTCGAATAAGAGGATGATGAAGGACATGAAAAATATGTGGACAGGGAAGATACTGGATATCCCTTGTCAAAGGTAGCACAAGGATCATGATTAGGCATGGAAGAAGACATAGTGGGATAGCTTGAAGGGGTGATTGGATTGTAGAAAGTGGGTGGAGAAAGCTTACTAGACACGATAGCATCAAGGGGATCTATGTCATATACTTCTTTATCAGCAAGGCTCTCGTTATTATCGTTGATGTGATTAGGATTTCCCTTGATTACTATTGATGGAGGACAAGGATTCATGATGGTGAAAGAATAAATAAGATGGATTAAATATTTTGGGTGGAAATGAACTAAAGCTCAAATTGGGGTTTTGGTCAAGCTCAGATCAGGATTAGATGATGGGATGGGATTGGTTCTGATGATTGGATTTGATTACAAAAGGATGATTACAACACTGAATCTACCTTGATATGGAAGTAGATTGATTGGGTCGAAGATGATTCGATAGATATGTGGTTGGATTAGATCAAATAGGATCTATTGATGAAAGGATTGATAAAATCAAATGATGGATTAGATAGGGTGATGAGAGGGATTCTAAACCCCATTCAAAGATTACCTTAGGTGATTTAGGATGTTGATTCATCTGATTAAAGGATAGATAGATGATTGCGGAACCAAATCCACCTTGAGATTGAAAGCGGATTGATTAGGCTAATGATAACTAACTTAGAATGGATGACGATCCTAAGCAACTATGGATGGTGACGATCAAATTCAGACTCCTAGGTCAATTTGGATAACTACTTCAAATGAAATACAAAGGATTTGGATGGGGGACACGATGATGGATATGTAACCTATATATTTTTTAGGATGATGTATCGATACAATTTAGATGATGAATGAATGAGCTCGACAAAATGCAGATGGATTTGGATGTAGACCGTGGGTGAATGGTGTATTGGAACGTGGTATCGAAACGAGCAAATAGACACTCGTATCAGAGAAACGAATGCTCAAAATGAGGAAACTGATGCTAGGAAGGGGATACGACTACTCAAGATGAGAATATGGATGGTCGGAACGAGGAAACGACCCCTCGGAATAGGAAAACAAATGTTTAAAATAGGCAAACAAATGCTCAGAATAGGAAAATGAATGCTCAAAATGAGAGGATGAAGACTTTGATTGAGGGGATGAATACTCAAAGTAGGGGATGGATGTGTGGAATGATGGAATGAATGCTCAATATGACCAAATAGAGTCTCACAATGAGGGAACGACTAGTCGAAATAGTTGAACAGATGCCCGAAACAGGTAGACAGGTGCTTGGATCAAGGAGATGACTGTTCAGATCAAATGGATGAATACTCAGAATGAGGAGAAAAGGACTCAAAAAAAGGAGGTGGATGATCAAACTGAGGTGACGGGCCTTTGAAACGAGCAAATAGGTGATAGAAATGGGAAAATAGGTGCCTTGAGAGGATGAATGTTTGGATCAAGGAGATGAATACTTGGGATGGGGAATGTATATTTTGAATGGATATAAAAATGATTGAAATGGGTAAATGAGCACTCAAAATGAGCAAATGAGTGCCTAAAACAGGCAAACGGGTGCCTAAAACGATAAAATAAATGATGAAAAAGGTCATTTGGAGGGCAGGTCCACCCCAGTTAGGGAAGGTCCACCCCTTTAGAGGAAAATTTCACCCATTTAGAGGGAAAGTATGCCCCTCTCCAGGGTAGGTCTGTCCAAGGATAAGGGAAAGTTTGCCTTTTGGTGAAAAACGGGCAAAAAATAGGTGATTGGATTAAGTAAACAGGTGCTCTGAGAGGATGAAGGTTTGGATCAAGGAGATGAATACTTGGGATGGGGAATGGATATTTGGAATGGAGAGATGAATGCTTGAAATGGGTAAATAGGAACTCAGAATGAGCAAACAGGTGCTTGAAATGGGCAAATGAGTGCCCAAAACGACTAAATAGATGATGAAAAAGGTTGTTTGGAGGGTAGGTCCGCCCTATTTAGGGAAGGTCTGCCCCTTTAGAGGGAAATTTCACCCCTTTATAGGGAAAATATTCCCCTCTCAAGGGTAGGTCCACCCAAGGATTTAAAGGAAAGTTCACCTTTTGGTGAAAAAGAATAGAAAACATGTGATTGGATTAAGTAAACATGTGCTCAAAATGAGGGGGTGATTCTTTGATTGAGGGGATGGTCACTCAATATGATGAAATGATGTTTAAAATTGGGGGGAATATTGCTCAGAACGTGAAAATGAGTACTCAAAACAAGCAAATGGGTGCTTGATACGGTTGAACGGGTTGAAATTGACTGTTTTGGGGGCAAGTTTGCCCCTCTGGTGGGCAAGGTCACCCTTCTGCAACAGTTCTTTGGGCAAGGTTTCTCTTCTACAATTTTTTTTGGGTAAGATCACCCCTCTACTTTTAGACTCTCAGAGGGGGTAAACGGACTATTAGAATGGAGAGACGGGTGATCGGAATGGGGTGTTGGATAATTGGATTGGGGAAATAGTTGATTGGATTGAGGAAACAAGTGATACAAGTGGATGAAAAAATACTCATAATTTTTAAACGACTGCTTAGAATGAGTAAACGATTCATCAGAATGGATGAAAAAATGTTTAGATGGGGTGAATGAATGTTTGGAAAGGATGAACGGAGGATTGGAAAGGATGAACGAATTTCCAGAACAGGTGAACGAGTGTTTAGGACATATGAACGGGTGTGAAATTGACTATTTGGAGGGTAAGTTCGCCCCTCTGGTGGGTAAGGTCTCCCTTCTACAACAGTTCTTTGGGAAATTTTTCCCCTCTGCAACAATTCTTTGGGCAAGTCTACCCTTCTACAACAATTCTTTAGGCAAGTTTGTCCCTCTGCAGTAGTTCTTTGGGCAAGTTTGTCCCTCTGCAGTAGTTCTTTAGGCAAGTCTACCCCTCTGCAAGAAAACTGGGACTTGACTTGGATGGAAATGACTATGGCAAGGATGAATGATCACTCAGAATGAGTAAACAATGGCTTAGAATGGATGAATGACTCTTGAAACGAGGAGATGGAGGTTCAAAATCAATGAATGATTACTCAGAATGAGTGAAGGGATGATTGGAGAGGATGAACAATCACTCAAAATGAGAGAACGAATGATCAGAAAGGATGAAAAATAACTTGAAATGAGTAAATGAAGGTTTGTAATTGATGAACGAGTGCTCAGAATAGATGAACAGATGTTTAGAATAGGTGAACGGATGTTTGGAATGGATGAACAAAGGCTTGGAAAGGATGAACAGATGTTCAGAATAGGTGAACTAAGGCCTGGAAAGGATGAATGGATGTGAAACTGATTGTTTTGGGGGAAATTTCTCCCCTCTGTAAGGCAAGGTCGCCTTTTTGTGGTAGTCCTTTGGGCAAGTCCACCCCTCTGCAGTAATTCTTTGGGAAATTCCACCCTTCTATAGCAGTTCTTTGGGAAAGTTTGCCCCTATGCAAAAACTCTTTGGGAAATTCCACCCCTTTGTAGAAAACTAGGACCTGACTTGGATGAAAAATGACTATGGCAAGGACTTAAAATATAACAAACAACAAGCAAAAAGGTTGTCTTGTCAAAAGACTTACTAGTTTCTCACAAGAAGACACTTCAAACAAACACAATCCTATGATTAGTGTTAAGGGTATGGCCAACAAAGTTCTTAATCTAGGATGCACAAGGCTTCTATGGAGTCCTTGATATACTCTTGGTATGTGAGGCACAACCGTGAACACCAACCTGTCACAAGCGTGAGTCAAGAACCCCAACGAGATACTGAAAGGCTCGGACCAACTCTTCACATCTAGCTAAGTATCACCTTAGCTTCAACACTCCGCCAGACACGACATGACTAGATTGGGGTACAACTTTGGTTCTCCCCCCTTTCTATACCCTGCTGGTACACGTGGTTGGGATTGTCCCTTGGGGTGATGAAATCCCCAAGCAAGTCCCGCTAAAAAGAAAACACTAATCGTTTTCAGCTACTCTCCAAGCTCACACGAAGTGCAAGGGGAAAGCATGAACAACTAATGCCTTCTTGGGTAACAAAAAATAGATTTATAGACACAACAAATAGCAAATTTTTCTTCCCCTAGTTAAATTATGTTCCTAGATTAAAAAAAACAACAAGAAAAGCTTTAAACAACTAAGCAAATTGATTGTCCTACAAGCAAATTTTAGTTGTTTTATCCTTTGTTCTTCATCAATTATGAAATAAACTCCATAAATGTTAGAAAAAAAACACAAATACTCTTGCAATAGACAATGTTAGGGTGTTAGAACCTGAAAACAACAAGAAAACTAAAGCAAAATTGAAGCTAAAACAACCATTTTACCTCCCAAAATGTTCTACTTTGGGAAAGTCCACCCCTCTATAGGAAATTTGTGGGCAAGGTCACCCTTCTATAAGAGTTCTTTGGGAAATTCCACCCCTCTACAATAAACAGTTAGTAGACAAGTTTATAAAACACAGTGTTGTGGGAAAGTTTTCCCCTCTACAACAAACAGTTAGTAGACAAGTTTATAAAACACAGTGTTGTGGGCAAGTTTGTCCCTCTACAACAAATAGTTAGCACACAAGTTTATAAAACATAGTGATGTGGGAAAGTCCACCCCTCTGCAACAAATAGTTAGCAGACAAGTTTATTAAACATAGTGTTGTGGGAAAGTTCGCCCCTCTACAACAAACAGTTAGTAGACATGTTTATAAAACACAGTGTTGTGGGAAAGTCCACCCCTCTGCAGCAAACAGTTAGCAGATAGGTTTATAAAACATAGTGTTGTGGGAAAGTCTGCCCCTTTGCAGCAAACAGTTAGCCATCAAAGTTACAAAAAACTAGTTTCTTGGGCAAGGTCACCCTTCTGCAACAGTTCTTTGGGCAAGGTCACCCTTCTACAACAATTTTCTGGGCAAGTATGCCCCTCTACAATAGTTCTTTAGGAATTTTTTCCCCTCTGCAACAGTACTTTGGGAAAGTTCACCCCTTTGTAGTAGTTCTTTGGGAAAGTCCACCCCTCTGTAGTAGTTCTTTGGGAAAGTTCGCCCCTCAGTGACTTGAACCTGTAAAGAACTTAAACAACAAAAAATGTGAAAAGATGGGACCCGTTTGTGGGTCCCACCAAGCATGCCAGAAATGTGAGCCTAGTGTTTTACCTTATTCTAAGTGTGCAAAATAACTAAAATGCAAGAAGGAAAACACAAGAATTACTTCAAACGATTAGCCTAAGGAAGAAAACACAAAAAAAAGATAACAATAAGATAAATATTATACCTTTTTGTGCTACTCCTTGGTTGGCCCTTGATGTTATAGATTTGTGTGCTCCTTAGATGGTTGTAAAATGAAGGGTTGGATACAAGATGGATAATATAGATGCAAGATAATAGAAGCTTGATGAAGATACAATGGCTAAAATGCAATTGAACTAAGATGTTAATGCTAGTGATGATCTTATGGTTTGGCTTGGAAAATTGAGAGCATGTGGGTGCAAAAATGGCTAAGTCTTCTAAATGCATTAGAAGAGGGGGTATTTATAGAGGTAATTGAATTCTCTAGAGAATTCAATGGCCAAGATTGAGCCACCATGGCCAAGATGAAGGGCTATGGTGATTTGAGGACTCACAAGCCCTCACATCTTGACATGTGGAAGGTGAAGTGGCCAAGGATGTGATGAGGTCTAAGTGAGGTGGAAGAAGGACATGTGATGGAGGTACTTGCAAGTACCTTGATGTGACCTCTCAATGATCACATGGGGAAGAGAAGATTCCTTGGAGGAATAAAAGTGAATCTTAAATTCATAATGATTGGAAGAATCTGGTGGATAAGACAAGGTTCCCAAAAAGGTAGGATTTTGACACATGTGAGTGATGTGACAAGTCAAAGGTTCTAGAAGAATTTGGCACAGGTGAGGGATGTGACAAGTCAAATGTTCTAGAACTTGCATGGGGCTAAGGATTTGTGAAAGAATAAATGTGAATTAAAAATTCACACGGGGAAGAGAGGAATCTTGGATGAATAAAAAGGAATTAAAAATTCCTTGGAGGAATAAAAGTGAATTAAAAATTCATATGGGGAAGAGAGGAGCCTTGGATGAATAAAAATGAATTAAAAATTCCCTGGGGGATGGGGAGAGTTGACCAAGGTACTAATTAGGCTTAACTGATCAGTGATTAGAAGATAATTAGTGGTTAATGAAGATTAGAAGCCAACTTGCAAAATTTAGAGGATGTGACATGTCCTAATCAAGAATTAGGCATGTGCACATCCCTAATGATGAGATTAGGAGATTGATTAAGATTAAGAAAAAAATGTGACATGTGAAGAATTAAATAAATGTCATATTTATTTAATTCATTTGATGAAAGGAGGGATTGAAGAGTAAGGTATTTAATTATTTAACTAGATACCTTAGGGATTAGAAGAACTTTAGAAGGTATTAATTAAATAATAGCGATATTACTTAATTAATGCAAATAAGAGGATGTTTAGACAAAAATGGATAAATTTGGACAAATGAAAGTGTCCAAATTTGGATGTCTACAGTTGGTCTTGGGAAGTTAATTCCCAAGTTTGATTCTTCTCAATCTATCTTAACTATTCTTCCATAGCTTTGATCCAAATCTCATCCTTACATGCTTCAGTTATTGTTTTAGGTTCTACTTCTGAAAGGAAACAAAATTTTACATGTTCCTCTGTCAACAAATTTTCATCTTTTCAACACACCTTTTCTCTTATCTCCAATTATTTGATCTTTAGAATGATTCTTCTACACATACTTAGGAGTCTTAGCAATCTTTTTCAGAGCTTCTTCCTCTTCCACTACCATCTCTTTTTCTTTATCTTCTTTTTCTTTTCACTGCAAGGGGGTTCATCAGATTCATATCAATCTATCAAAATAGAAATTTCATGTGGTTCTTCATCTACTTTGACACTTGCACTTTCAACAATATTCTTCAACCTTTTGTTGTAGAATCTATATGCCTTGATTTTCCTAGAGTATCCAATAATTATTCCTTCATCGGATATTGCATCAAAATTTCCTAAGTTTTCTTCATCTCTTTTGATATAGCATTTTATTCCAAACACTAAAATATTTCATGGTAGGAGGTTTTCCATACCATAAATCATAAGAAGTCTTTAAATTTCTCACTCTTTCTTGTCCTCTATTAAGTATTTATGCTGCAATATGAATTGCTTCTCTCCAAAAGACATCTGGTAGATTTTCTTCCTTCATCATGGTTCTTGTCACTTCTTGAAGTGTCATGTTCTTCCTCTCCACAACTCCATTTTGTTGAGGAGTCATTGGAGCTAATAACTATCTCTTTATTCCATGATCTTCACAAAAAAAGTTAAACTCATTGTAGGTGAACTCGCCACCTTTTTCAAACCTCAAGCACTTGATTTTTAAATCCATTTTATTCTCAACCATAAATTTAAAGGTTGTAAACTTATCAAGAGATTTTGATTTTTCTTTGAGAAATGTCACCCAATTCATTCTAAAATAATCATCTATTAATAACATGAAAAAAAATTCACCTTGAGAGCTTCTTATTTTGGTAGGTCCACATAGGTCTATATGCACCAACTCCAAAGGTCTTGTGGTAGAATATTCTTTAGTTTTGAACCTCTTCTTTATTTTCTTTCTAAACTGACACACTTTGGAGATTGCATTTATAGGATTTGTAATCCTTGGTAGATCTCTCAAAGAATTGGTAGAACTAATCTTCTCTAGGCTATCAAAGTTAATGTGACCCATTATTCTATTTCATAGCCATATTTCATTAATTATTGATAGAAAGAACTTAACACCACCACCTTTGAGCTAATAAAAATTTCCTTCTATCCTTGTCCTTGTAGCAACCAAAGTTCTAGAGCTTCTTTTTTTATTTATTTCACAACCATCATCCTAAAACAAAAAATTGTATCATCTTCTACACATTTTTCCTACACTGATAAGATTATGCTGAAGACCCATGACACAAAGAACATCATCTATTTTATGATTTCCATCAAAACTAATTGAACCTTTTCCATGTATCTTATTAGATGTATCATCACCAAACTTAATAAGACCACCATCATATGTATAAAGTTTAAAAAATATACTCTTATCACTTGTTATATGATTTGAGAATCCACTATCATTTATCCAGTAGTTTCTCTCCTCTCTTGCATGAAAAGTAGTCAACATAGTTCCTTCAATGTTGTGAAATGTTTCTGAAGAACTTTCCTTCACACATCTTTCAAAATTAGTAGAGTTAGTTCCAACATTTAAATCCATGAACAAGCATTCATCACTATCATATTTAGGATATTTTGATTCCTCATCATCAGATACACCATTATCTTTTTCAACATAATAGCTCTTATTGACTGATTTACCTTTATGATCCTTATGTTTGTCATTTACAACTTTGATTGGAATTTTAGAAAAATAATGACCTATATTGAGCCATAATTGAAACACTTAAATGGTAACTTACCTCTATATTTTCCTATGCCCTTTTTCAACATTCTTACAAAATTTACTTCCACCTCCTCAAGATCATCATGATCTGATTCATCGTCCTTCTCTTCTTTGCTAACTTCAAAAGTAGTTTCTTTCTTTGTAGAATCTTGACCAAACTCTCTCAATTCAAAAGAAATTAAAGCACTAAACATCTAATCTCTAGAATATTTATCCAAATTATGAGATTCCTCAATAGCAAAAACTTTAGAACTATAAGCTTTAGGAAGAGTTCTCAATACCTTTTTTACAACTTCACTTTCTTCTAGCTTACCACCAAGACCATTTCAATGGCATTCACAATTTTATCCACTTTCAACATGTAGGATATAATGTCTTTATCTTCTAACATCCTTAGGTTTTTAAATTTGGCTTTGAAATTTTTCATCTCTGTTTGCTTGACCTTATCATCTCCATAAATACCCTGTAACTTTGTCCAAATCTCTTTAGCAGTTTTGAGACTTATCACCTTTCCAAGTTCAGAATCAGAAAGACCACTCAAGATAGCATTTCTTGCTTTTCTCATAATCCTTGACCTCATCATCAATTTTCAAACAATTAACAGGCATAGTATATCCAATTTCAACTAGCTTCCAGACTCCAAACCTTAAAGAGACAAGAAAGGCTTCCATTCTGGCCTTCCAATAAGAATAATT
Source organism: Sequoia sempervirens (assembly GCA_007258455.2). Taxonomy (NCBI): domain Eukaryota; kingdom Viridiplantae; phylum Streptophyta; class Pinopsida; order Cupressales; family Cupressaceae; genus Sequoia; species Sequoia sempervirens. The sequence goes on along the minus strand of VDFB02105151.1, from coordinate 11,151 downwards.
TGTTCCATCAAACATAGGAGCTTTGAAACCCTTCATATTCACTATCTAGATCTACCTCAAGTTGTTAAGATTCTTCCAAGGAACCACACCAATGCACCTGCTTATTAACCGAGAGGGAATTAGTTAAAGACAAAGTCTTAAACCCCTCATTATCCATCAAAACTCTTTGTTATCATCTGACACTCAACAAATGAAACATAAAACACATTTCCAAATACATAAGAAATGCACTATAATACTTGGAAACCTTAATCAGGGAAAAAATGACAAGGAGGATTAGCCCATACATATGAATGTTCACAAAATACACAGGCTCCAATTTCCAAAAGAGAAGAACACCCTCTACCATGGGATCACCGCCTAAAGGACCCACCGGGGTTTGTAGCAAGAAAGAAGAATAGAAGAATACTATGAGAGAGATTCACCATCTCTTTATCAACAAGAAGAAAAATCCAATTGTAATCCGCACCATTTGTAATCTTCTACTCACTACCAAAGAGTCTTTAGTAATTTAATCCTCACACCTGGGACACCACAATTTCATCATGAATTTGCATCATTTTGGTAACTACATGACACATCACAATTTCTTCAACACTGCTAACCTTGCTTATATATCCTATAACCTCAAAAATTTCTCCATGTTGGCCTTAATGAAATGTATGCACCTCAAACACGCAACCACTAAATAGGTCAACACCAAACACGTCCATAGTGGAAATAATTGAAGGAAAACCATACCAAGGGTTACTAGGACCCAAATCTACACTGAAACACTCCCACAAATAACAAATAGCCTCCATAATTAGCGCTATCACACCAAGTCATCCAAACCTACACTAACACTAACAATCAACCACATGCATGCCTTTCCAAGTCCAAAAATATGACACAAGACACATAGAAACATTCCACGATGTCCAAGAATATTCCAACACCATCAAAATACTCAAAAATATTGCCACAACCACCTAAAATTGAAGAACACTTTCATTTTGTACAACCAGCCACACTACCATAGACATACATCTCACTCACCAACCTTGTGAAACAACTAAACACTAGATACTCCAAGGAAAGGTAGATACAAACAATTTGAGCACATTCCCAAATCCATAAGACAAGAATCCTCAATGCGGAGAAATGCAGATCAATCTCATTTCTCCTAGACAACCTTCTTCACATGAAACACACTATCAAACACAACTTCCACTACCACACAATCCAAAACCTAAAAATTTGGATATAGAAAGTTTGAACACCTTTGATCATCACATCCAAATTGCACAAGAATATCTTCAACCATGAAGAAATGTGGGCACAACACTGAATACAGCTTTGTCACATGACACACTCTTTTATTCAAACTTTCTCAAAAGCACTTAGAAGCCAAGTGAACCAACTATATCAGCAAAACTACAAACACCTTCTCAACATATCTACAACATCTTCAATACCAACTCAATACCACAAACACTTCTCAACATGACCACAATAGAGGTTGAAATCAAATCACAAGACTAATGCCAACATAGTGCAACAATCTCCTTGACCATACTAGAGGTTGACATGAATGACAACACTAAAAAATATCCAACACCTCCTTATGTACATCGGTCACAAGGTGACACTTGGATTCTTCTCATGAATCCAATCCTCTCAATTATCCCTATCCATCGATCTTCCAAATCAATCTCATATATTTATCCTCCTTTCTTAAAAACTATAAATAACTCCTCATAGAGCTCATTTTAAGGGTGAAATCTTCTTGGAATGCAAGGTCATGTTGTTCAAGCAATAAACTGCATTCAATATCTCACACACACCAATCCACTTTGATAAAAAACATCATTGGTGCAATAAGGTGCTTTTGGGTGTGATATATCTTACTTTTTCCCATCCTTTTATGTAAGTTACTTACCTTGATATTGAGGTTAAATTAAAATATGGAATAGGGTTTAGATATAATAGTTTGAATATGTTATTTATATTTCACATTTATTTTCAAATATTTTGGCACACTCGGTAGGACCCATGTCCCTTTTTACATATCTTTGTATCTCTTGTGTGTAGAATTTTATTGAAATTTGGTTCTTTGATGCATGTGACCTTAGTTATAGCATATTTTTCCATGGCTTGGTGTGTGTGTTTATCTTTCAACATTTCTATTGTCTTTTTGGGAATCTATTGATACGATATCTCTAACATTGTTTCTTTCTTGTTTCATAATATTCTGATCATTTTCTAATAACGAGAAAGGTAAAGATTCTCCTTCACATAGCACTCTTGAGTCCACACCCTCTTCTAAAGAGGAATCATCTAAAAAGAAGAAGTCAAAATGTGCATATTGCAAAATATTAGGACATGATGAGCATAGATGTTATAATAAGAAGTTTGATGAACTCACACACCTTCTTCAAAAGAATAACATTAAACTTCCCTCATCAGTGTCTTCTACTTCTTCTTCAGCATCTCAATCAATAGCCCCCTCATTATCATCTCAGTTAGAGAACACAACATCTACTTTTGGGCTACATAAAATGAAAGGACAAGCACTCTTGGCCTCTACAAGTTCTAAATCTAATAGATGGATTTTTGATTCAAGGGCATCTCATCATATGGCATCTTCTATGGATATGTTCTCTTCTTTTGAGCCTTGTAATTCACCTCATATATTGATGAGTAACAATACATATATGAAGGTAAGTGGGAAGGGTTCTATTGACATGGGGGAGGGTACATTCAATGATGTACTTTTTATTCCTTCCTTGTCCACCAATCTCCTTTCTATTTATCAAATTACTCATGCGGGTCAAGGTAAAACAATTGAGTTCACTCCAAATAGGGTGTACATAAGGGACTTTGAGACTAGGGATATTGTTGCTATTGGGATGGTTGATCATTCATCTCATGTATATTCCTTTTCACATTTTTCTTCAGAAGATGATAATGTTCCTTTGACTGCATCTCACACTCCATTGAGTGTGAATCATGTTAGTGAGGAGAATTTTGGTCATCTACACCTTGGTATTCTATAGTCCAGTGTTGAGCTTCCTACTCCTCCACCTCCTACTTCTTCAGCCATTGATGCTTCTATTCAGCAGGATGTTCATTGTTTTTCAAATCTTGCTTTGTGGGGTGAATATTTGGCAGGTATCTCTAACTTGCTCATGGAGTCTCATACTATAGATTTGGAGGACACACTTGAGGGTATTTCTCTCCTATTTGATGACAGTTTCAGCACAATTGTTACACCATCTACTTTGTCTTTGGAGATTGGCATACATGAGTCTCCTCATTCTCTTGATTTTCCATGTTTCTTGGTTTATTTTTACCATGATTATGTTGTGGCTCATTCAAGATTGGAGGCTCCTACTCAATTTTCAGAGGAATATATATTGATAATTCATTCTTCCTCCTTTCAATTGGATATGGAGTGGCTTCTACATCAGCTTATGGATTTGTTTCTTCCTAAGGGGAGATGTATGCTTCTGGCACATTGGGTCATCTTTTGTTTTCAAGCATTCTTCACCAGCATTGGAGCTTCTTCATCATCATGGGGGATATCTTATCTCTACTTCCCTCTTATGGGGTATTTGATCAGATATATACACGTATGGATGTAGTCCTGGGGGTACTCATCATTGAGTCCTCCATATCATGTCTTTTGTTTTGTTTTTGTTTTTCTCTTTTGGAGAGGAATTTTGTCCCACTAGGTTTTCTCATTCTCTCCACTTGTGAGATATTGTTTGCATTTGCATTGTAAATGGGTACCTAACATGGCCTAGTAGCCAGGACCCATAGTCATAGTCTTTGCATAGTGTGCATAATAATCTTCTCCCTAAGTTGCACTTAAGGGGGGGTGTTGGTGTGAATAATTGTCTTGTACCTAGCTAATTCATTCACTAGGTAATTAGGGGACATATTCACATGGTTAAGTTTACTTCTGTAGGGATATAAGATTTTTTCTACAATTTTAGTTGGATTTTTCTATGAACTTATCTCATCTAGCTGGCATTGCATGATTCCTAGGTAGTTAGTTGTCTCATGTCATAGGATCAAGACACTTTTCATGATCTTGTCTAATACTATCTTCAACCTTTGCTTTTATATAAGGAATCTCATGTATTCAATCACATCCAACTATTAATAATCTTTGCATTGTTGAAGCAAGCTTTTCTAAGCATTCTCTTGTGGAAGTAGTTTTGGTCTAGCAACTGTTCCTATGGGTGTTGGGGAGTCACCATTTACTCATCATTTTTTTGTAGATTAACCCTTGCACTTGTAGGTTTTCTTGTATTTTTTCCTCATGGTTCAATGTTTCTATGCATCTTTCAATACATCTATAAACCTATGCCACATATTTTTATGAATCAATGCCTCTTTTCCTAGCGCTAAACCCTTTATTTTATAATAATTTTGAGTTTCATCTCTCTATACTTTCTATTTTTTAGTTTTTGGGTTTCTAAACTACCATTTTTATCAACATTGCTAGTCTTTTCTCATAATTTTTTATTTCCTTTTGGCTCTGCTAACTTGTACCTATCTCCCATTATCTAGATTTCCAAATTTTAGTGCACTTATCACTCTTTATAATGTTTTAATCTTGTAGTGTAAAATTGCACGCCTTGAAAGTGAGGAAATTTTACACTTAATTTGGATCTATTTTGACACCCTTGCATTAATTACCCTTTAAAATCATCATTTATAGTCCCCTAAGACCCATTATTTCAGATCTTGAGGCTTATTTCAGTTAAAACCTGCAACAAACATATAAAAACATCAAAAATTCCCAAAACCCACCTCAAAAATCTAGGGTGGGACTCATTCGCCACCTTGGGAAATGAGTCCCCTTTGGTGGGACCCATTCACCACCTTGCACGAATGAGTCCCATTTGGGTATTTTCTCAAAATTGAGTGGGAAAATCACCTTTCTAATTCATTTTTTTGGTTGTTTTCGGCATTTGAGATCTGAATAACGGTAAATTAGGTGTTGATGCCTATATAAGCAAGTTTCTAAGTCATTTTTATCATCTAAGCAATATAAGCAAGCATTTTCAAGAGAAATCTCAAGAGAGAAGCATCAAGAATATTCAATTATTCTTTTACAAGAGCATTCAAGTTTCAAAAAGCAAGCAAATGAAGTCTTGGAGTGGCATTAAAGTGTTTTTGTAGTAAGCCAGCTCACCTCATTCAAGATCTAGTGACTTCCAAGGGTTGATCAATATGGCTGTCTATGCTGAATCATGATGGATTCTAGGTCGGGAGATGCAACTAGCCATCAAGTCGCTTCCAATGACTTGTCTCCCAAGTGATTCCATCCTCCATTATCACTCTACTTTCAGCCTGAGGAAGGTACAAGCATTATTAAGGCTCATTTGGGTGATTATAGGTCTCTCAAAGTGAGTCTCTCATTTTCATATTTCATTCATGCATCTCATTCTTACACATTAGAATGGGGTTGCATATTGTTTTAGATTTCCTAGTTTTAGACACACTTAAGGCTAGGGTTTATGTTCACATTTGCATTCAAGTTCCATTATTTCCATCAAGGTTTAATTACCAAACTAGGGGTTTGATTGAGGAAAACCTCCCCATAAGAAAATCCATTCTATATTCTGTTTTGTAGGTATTTTCTCAAATTCGGATCCAAAAATCAATTTGGAACAAAAGGGCAAAGATTGGAGCACATATCTGAATCTTGAATTCTCAAAAAAAGTGAAACAGAACTAATTCATCAGAAGTGATGAATGAGTCCCACTATAGGTGTTTTCTAGAATTGTTTGTAGATTCAGATACCCTTTTCCCCGAAACCAACTCCTGTGTAGAAATCTAGATCTGGATTGATTCACCCAGAATGGCGAATGAGTCCCAGTAGGTCAAAATTAGTTCATATTTTTCAGCATTTCTAAGTTCATCCAAGTCTGCTTCAAATTCCTAGGTGCAAACAATTCATCTTACAGTTTGTCTTTTTGTTTCATATGCATTTTTTGGTCATTTAGTTAAGGCTTGCATTAAACTAGGGTTTTTCATTACATCTTACATTTCAACTTACATTGCATTAGTATTTCCAAGTTCTTACTTGGTGGCGAACCCCTCATTAATTTATATTTATCCCCTAGGACAACCCTCTTGCAAGATCTCTCTCTCCTTTGCATTGATATCTCAAGGGTTTCTTCTTGAATGAAAGTGAGTGAAGATTGTCATTCTAGGTCCTAAACCCTACAAAATTCCATAGTTTTTTTCATTTCAAATCCATAAATCAACATATCCACCTCATCAATTAGCACACCAACCATAGATGACTAGAAAATACTAAAGTCATCCTTTAGCATTTTTGTTCTAGGATTAGTATTTATATTTCTCTATTAGAAAATATATTTTTTTAATAAATTTTATTCATTTTCATTGGCTTTATGCATTTATCTAATCATTATTTGTATCTTATTAGTGCTAACCATATTTTTGTAGCAATTTTCTAGTTCAAGACACCTTGTGAAACTACTAACTTGTTTTCATGTATCTTCACCAGTTTGAGAATCTACCTATTATCACTAATCTAGTTGCACACTTTCACGTTAAGGTTAATGAACCCTTGTATATTTTTATTGTGAGAAATTTTACCTTTTTATGGTCTCTCATCAAATCAAAAGGTAACCTTGGAGATAAAAAAATACCTTACTGTTCTCTCTTTTTTTTGTTTAATCCCAATGAGACAAGGTTTTATCCTTCCCTTATGTCACAAGGGGACCTTGAGAATAAAAATAACTTGATCTTATTTTCACTTAGTGGGCATGCCATTTCATTTCATTACCAATTATGATAACTTGAACTCATGTGTTCTAACAATGTATAGAAATTGTTGCTAGAATCAAAAGACTTGCTTTATAGGAGGGAAATCATATTTGGGATAGTATTTATTTCCACTTGAGTGGACACTATGAAGTGGGAAATGATTTGATCTTGCGACAATCTTATAGATAGTGATCATGTTAATAGATTTTGGCTAAAATATCCTTGGGTATTTAGAGGACATCCATTAGCAACTTGTTCACCCTAGATAAGACCTTTGGTCATGCATTTTTATGATGCATTAATTAGTCATTAGCATCAAGAGGATACTCACCATGTGTCCTTCAAATAAGCTCAAATATAGAATGTGTATTATATTTGCACACATTTGGGTGATCTTGTGTGATTAAAAATAGTTTTGAATATATGGGAAAAATAGGTTTTGAAGGGACCCGAAACCATTTACAACAAAATGCTCCTCCAACAAGTAATCAATAGCCTACCAGTAGCAATCCAACAACCAAAAAACCAGCCACCATGGGTGCCAAACTAAAAAATACAAACAACAACCAAAAGCACCCACCTGCAAAACAACAACAAAACAACAAAAAAACAACCTACAAGAGACTAAAACCCAACAGAAATAGAAAGAAACAAGAAACTAGTTAAGGCCACTCAGAGTTTTGGCCACCTCAATCTGCTGGTTCTTATGTTTTTCAACCATATCCAACAGTTCCTTTTTCTCAGCATGAAAAGCTTTCTTCCATTTAGCCGAACATCTGCCAACAAGTAACTTATCATCATCCTTCACAACTTTTTTACCCTTGCCCTTAGCCATTTTATCTTTCTCCATGATCCCTGAGAAGAGAACTTGATCTTCTCTGAGCTGACCAATTTTCTTAATGAGAATTTCCAAAGCTTTTGCACTATTCTTGACCGAGGTATGGCTCACCTGCAACAATTTTTTAATATCACCATTTATAACAGCAACCTTGGCCTCAAGGGCCTACAGTATTTCCTTGCATAGTGACTTAAAGTCATTAAACAAACCTTCTAGTTCCACCATTCTATCAATCAGGATGTTAGATATATAGGCCTTCTGAACATTCTGCATATTCGCCTTTAAGCCTCTTATCTTGATGTTGATTTTATTAAATTCTTGCAAAGTCCACTTGGAAAATTTGAAGGTACCTGTAGCCCCAACCCTAGCCATATCCAACAAACAAAACATAGAAGTATCATCTTCATCCAGGTACAAAAAATCCTTCGAGAGAGGATTAGTCTTTAAGGGTAGATTAACATTTTCCTTTTTCTCATCTTCCACATTCAAATCCCTGACCTCCTTGTCTAGTAACACCTTAAGCATGTCATGAACTAGAGAATCCTCAACAGTCACTATTTTTTCAAAAGGAATCTTACCTTCCTCAACCTCTTTGGAATCCCTTACCACAACTGCAAAATCCTTTTTCTTCAAATTGGGCAACCTCTTTGACAATCTTCTCAATTTTTCAACCGAACATACATTACCCTGGGTCCCAACCTCAAGAGCCCCACCAACAACACCTTTATCAACAACCACTTCTACAGCCTTAGGAGAGGAACCATCTGACCCTCCCTCTGTATCATCACTCCCAAAAATAGCCAACCTCTTAGGTGCCTTGTTACTCTTAGAACCTGCCAACTTCCTTTTCTTCAAAGTCGAAGCCACACCCACAAGGGAGACATCATCCTCATCCTCACTCTAATCCTCCTCCTCATCCAAAGAGGAATCTAAATCTGATGACCCAGATAAAGCACTTAAAATATCTTCTTTACCTTTGATGGCCAGAGCCAAGGAGAGAGATTGGGCATGCTCCATTATAAGTAAAATAATCCCTTCATGGAGGACAGGGTCCCTCCTATTCTTCAAATGAGCATACATTGAGAATTCCAACAAAGATAAAATAAAAAAGGGAAAGGAAACAAACAAGCCATGCCCTAAATGATTAAGAAGAGCCTCAAATATTCCTTCCAATGTCATGTACCACATCATCACCTCCACAACCCTAGCCCAAATCTTCTTGAGAGAGGTTCTATCATAGCCCCAACTCTCCAACTTGACCAAATTCTTCTGCTCATCATCCTTAAAAAATAGGGTCATCGCCTCCTCATTGCTCTTTTTGTCTTTGAAAAACTTCCTTCCCACAATCGGCATCCCCATAACGATGGCAATAAGATCTTCATTCACTTCCACCTCCATCCCTTTCATCACAAGCTTGCAATTATGCCAGAAAGAGACAAACTTGGTCGAGGCATTAGGCTCATGCCCATGTAATCTCTCCAAAAATGTAGTGAAATTGACATGACGAAGAATGTTCTAGAGCTTCTCTTTTCTCTGAATATCACCACATGAGTCTAGCTCAACTTGGCATTTGTCTCTGCCCATGGTAGTCCAAATAGAACATGCAAAACCTTGGAAAAAGATACCAAGAAGAAAGTGAAATAACCATAAGACACCCACAAAGCATGCCAAATGGGGAGAAGTACAAGGCCATAAAAGTTGCATCACCTTATCTGATGCCATCAATTCTTAAGATGTTTCTAGCATTCATGGGAGTGATCGATCCCTCCTCCCACGAGTGAAATTCACTAAGGTTGACAACCAAATTGGAAAAATAATTAGCAAGAGAGTTTCCTTCTTGATAAACATAAGAGATGTGGGTCTCATCACAAGATTGTAACATAATTACCATATCCCTTATTAATTGATCCATGTTCCAACTTGACGTATGCGTACCACGCAAATAATTTATGATATTCATAGAATTGTCTTCCAACTAGACTTTGGAGAAACCCTTACTAATTGCATATCTAACACTCATGAACGCAACCTCCACCTCTGTGCAATGATTAGTTTGTGTACCCAATGGGAGTGCCACCACACCAAGAAGTTTGCCAAAATTATCTCTTAACACCCCCCCACATCCTACAGGCCTGAGATTCCCCTTCGCTGCCCCAATGTGATTAAAAATAGTTAGTGCCACCTCATAGACTCTATATTCCATGACTGGATAAACATTAATGGTGGAATCATAATTTTGTACACTCCCACTTAAATGAAATAGGATGTTCATGTTCTTGGTGTGTCTTCCTTATATAAAACCTATGAACACCAATTAAATAAAAAAACATCATCAAGTTTCAAAATTCAAAAACCTAACCTTTAAAAATACCAAAATATAAAAATCCTTTTACCAATCAAAGGTTGAAGCTATCATCATAATCAGCCCAAAAATTAAAATCCACTCCCCCACCTTATGTGTAATATACACATCCTCAAATCACAATTCAAGATACTAATTCAAATTCCCAATCCTAATCCAAATCATAAGCAACAATCCAAACTCTAAATCATAATCCAACTATCTCTCAATTTTTTCAGATCATACATATCTCTGTCTACCAAAGTAAAACCCATAATAAAAAAATAGGACATTAAACCCACTCATCATCCTCAAATTCAATATTTATTGATAACTTAATCTATCTTAAGTACATAAATCTAAATCAATCATAGTGAATCTTGCTTAAGAACCCAATGTATCTTAAATATAGCAACCCAACAAATCAATCTTCATCCAACAAATCAAACCCAAACAAAATATTATTTAAGAACATTAGCCTATCTTAATAATGCATGTTAATCCCATTCATGCCAAATTAAATAATAATCATAATTCAATAAGGTCTTGATCCATGATCCATAATCTAGATGAGACTCAACTCAATCCTAATCAACTCCCATCCCAGGGTGAAATCACAATACTGTGTCTCATTTTTTTTCTAAAAATGGACATTTACATCAATATTTTTAACAGAATCTTCATCTTTTGAGACCTATAGCAGATAAACCGTTAAGAATTTGAAGATGATGTGAACTAGTTATTTGTGGAAATTTGTGTGTAGATTCTAAATATATATTTTTAAAAAAAATTAAAATAAATCATGAATCTTTCAAAATCTCCTTTAATAACTAGTTTTAAATAGAAAACAACATTTTTTAGAAAGTAACGTTTGTGCCATCCAACATAAATTTTTTTCTATAAAGGGTAAAATTTAATTTTTAAAAATATAGATCTCAAATACATCAATATCTAGGGAAGGATTTTTTCTATTTTTTGTTTTGATTGATTAAGCAAGGAAAAAGGGCCCTGACCCGAACAAAAATTACAACAAGAACAACATAGCCAGTGGTGAGAAACAACAAAAAATAGGAAGCTCACCAAACTTCCCAAATCTCCATCCAAAAAGCTTAACCAATCCCTTTTCTATCAAACATTTTAGTTCTATCAAACAGATCAAAAAACCTAAAGCTATCAG